>CM035116.1:67544344-67835365 GCA_020205555.1 Panax stipuleanatus | reverse complement strand
CTCTGCCGCCACATATATCACACTTCCTTTGAATAACCCAATATAGAATATATAACATTTCCGAAATAAATGCCAAAGGTTAATCAGGATAATCATGACTTTAGAGTATCGAGACTTATGCATATCAACAGAGATTTATATTAACACACTTTCTCAATAAACCCATTAATTCTCTGATAATTATTGGCACGGTTAAGCATACATAGCAATATATAAATACGAACCACTTAACGTCAACAAACTAACTTTTAAGCATGCATAAAATAATTATCATATAATATGCACATAATTTGTCCTAGAGCCTTGAATTGAAAAATCAAATATTTGCAATGACCTTACATAAAATCTTAGGACACAAAGTCTTCAAATCCTTTTGATCAAATCATCAATGATCCTTTTATCAATTTCTTGAAATTTCACAATAAACGATTTAGTACCAAAAATCAAATCATCATCAAAACATTAAGGTTAGAATATGAACAAGTCAACATTCTCCCTCTTTTTGATTATGACAACACCAAAAATTTATAGCTCTCCCAAAATCCATGCATAATTTATTTCAGGATATTTATAAGATCAAAATACCCATCATGCTTTCTGTTAAACATTATTCATCACCTGCAAATATGTTAGCATAACATATAATAAACTTTAAACAAAAATATTCAAAAACAAATTTATCAAACGTCTGGTAGTGCAATGCATGAATCATTAATCAAAGTCTTAACACATAACAAAACAAATAAACAAATAAAATATTCTTAAAACACAATCTTCAAACAATCATCACCAACAGCTCATCCCCAGCATCCCAAAACATCTCCCCCTTTGTCATCATGCAAAAAGAACGGTCAATCAATATCTTTATTGTTCACAAAGATGGGAGGACGATTAGTGAAATAAGGACGATGAAGAATATGATGAAGTTATTCCTCTAAAGACAAAGTATCTACAAAACGAGGAGGACGAGGAATAAACATGGCATTGGGAAGAGGAAGGTCCATGAAATCTCCAACATACTCAGCCATCCAGTTGCAACGAGGCTATTCAAGAATCGTGGAGTACATGTGATGCCCCCAAATCTATACACCCGTGGTATCCGATTCAGTGCTCACGCATTTCTCCAATTAATGTGACGCCCCCAAATCTATACACCCGCGGTATCCGATTCGGTGATCACATCTAACTGAATTAATGATATTTATTTGATAAGATATAATTCCTATCCATCGGAGGTTCACAGTATCCCATAACATATAATAATCCCTTATCAGAATTATAGCTGTGTTTGGTTACCCTCACTTGGATGTGTATAGACTGTATCTTATGAATATCTATTATCCATAGGACCTATATAATCGAAATCCAGAATATCGACAATAATAAGAATGTAAAGGTACACGATTGCGGAAACAAAAGATGATAGTATATATAATAAGTTTGATTACATGGTTCTCAACATTGAGTACTGAATTACAAAAAGGTCTTTATAAGACTTTACAATATCAAGACGATAATTTAAACTAATTAAAACAAGGCATCTTCCCATTATTTGTCCCAGACGTTCCAGGGTTACCATCTAAAACTACAAAGGAAATGATTTGCAAGAATGAGCTATGATACGCTCAGCAAGTGTATAGTTGTAAACAAACAGCTTTTGATTTGAATAAATGGCAGTTCAATAAGTATTTTTAATCGAGGGTTGATAACCGAATCGGAGTCATATCAACCATTTCTGTCAGTCACAAGGACTTAGAAATATATATATTTCATTCGGATATGATATAGGGGATCAACCCATTCAATATCCTAGGAGTATGCATATCATCCTAATCGCGCCCACGTGCACTTAAGTGTTTTATTAACAATACAAAAGTCCCATTTAAGGGTAATTTCATCTCAGTATAAGATGTCTAACCAAAACGATTTGGTTTGACTAACAGTTTATGCTTGATAAACAATAACGCAATATTGACTGAATAAGTAATTCATTTCTTAAGTCATGCTGAAACAATAGCAATAACTTTACAATAACTGGTAACAACTTGATTCGGTATACTATATCGAAAAGAGTTCAAATAGGGTTCAAGTAATTGCGTGAAGTAAATCAGTAGGGTTTAGAATACTTGCCTGTGCGAAGAACGATTATATAACGCTACTCGAAGTATTAAAAACACCTAAATATGTTAAAACATATTTATACAACTCGTTAGTATTGATAACAATACCTAACTACTCAAACTATTTAAGCCCTTAAATAAGAGAGACTCCAAGAAATTTTCAGCTTTAACGTCTTTTACAAAAACTGCCATAACTTCTTCGTTTTAAAACATTTTTGGGCGATTTTTTCGCCTACGCGCTCTTAACTTCCATATCTACAACTTTCTTATTCATTTCAAAAACAAATTCCCATTTTAAAATTTTGGAAAATGGACAGAAATGTCAGAATTGTGATTTTGTTCACAATTCTTCGTTTCATTTGGTAAATCATGATACAACGAGCATTAATTTGCTAGGATAACATGTTCTAACACTTAATAAAACATCATGACATAAAAATAATAAAACCATAAACCTACTTATGTAAAATTTATGACTTTTGCTCAAGAACACACGAAGAACGCGAAGAACACGAAGAAAGTGAAGAACACGAAGAACGCGAAGAACGAAAAATTGAACATGGTAACGACTTATGTTCTTGAGCTTTTGGTTTTCATAATTAAAATAATTTGGGCATTATAACGGCTTGTATATGTGATTATAAAATTTTATAAATGAAATAACATAAACTTAAATAATACTAGATTTGCTCAAGAACACATGAAGAAACACGGAGTTGGAAAATCCGAACATGGTAACGACTTGTGTTCTTGACATTTCTACTATACAATTACATAAAATTGAACATAATAACGTGTTGCTCAAGAACTTATGAAGAACACGGAGTTGGGAAATCCAAATATGGTAACAACTTACGTTCTTGAGCTTATAGACTATAAAATGAAATCGAACATAACAACGACTAGAGAGGTTACCTCTTGTAGTTGCAAGCTTTAACTATTTCTTTGCAACTTGAGATTATAACTTTGTGAATTAGCAAATTTAAATGAAGGTGGAATGGTCTATTTATAGGATTTCCTAGGTTAGGGTATTTTGGTCTTTAAGCCACAAAATATCTACCAAGCACGACACAGCAGCTTGCAACCAAGCACGACACAGCAGCTTGTCACTAAGCTCGACACAACAACTTGCCTCCAAACATATCTACCAAGCTCGACACAGCAGCTTGTAACTAAGCTCGACACAGCAGCTTGCCTCCAAAAATATCTACCAAGCTCGACACAGCAGCTTGTCATCGTAAGCACGACAAAGCGTTTTGTCAGTGTAAGCACGACAAAGCAACTTGTCAAAACAAATATACCGAAAAGTCCAAAAACAGAATAAAATTTTTTAAGCACGAGGTGTCTAGCACGACATTTTTAGGGGAAAATTTTTATTGGACAATAAAACTTTTCACGACGTATTACCGGTGGATCTTGAAACGAAAAGTCAATATGACGTACGGATCTTTCAAAAGAGCTTAGGGTCAAAACCTAACTCCTAGGGTCAAAACCTAACTCATAATATTCTTTATATGAATAGTGTTTTTACGCAAACTTTCTCTGAATTTTTTTATTTTCGTCTTCAAAATTCTTAATTATTTATTCTTGCACGCAACAAAAATACTAAAATATTATCACCATCCTAGGTCATAAAAAGACATTTAAACACACAATACAAATAATATTCAAAACTTAAATTTTAAACTAAGTGAAATTTCTCGGTCGTTACATTCTTCCCCTCTTGTAAGGCTTCTACCCTTAGAATCACGATACACATTACTAATAAAAAGATGTGAATAACTATTCTACATCTTTATCTTTATATTATCTTATATAGTATCCTCAAAACTGGTGCCTTTCCAACACAACATCGTTCACAACTTCTTATCTTTTGATATTATACAAAAGAAATTTTACTTGTTTAGTATATAGATGATGTAACTTTAAACAAAAAAGGATAATCACATAAACGAACGCTTATTGAATATTCCATGCCATATTTAACATGTAATTCAATATTTATATATTCACATAAAGTTGAACTGATAAGTTCTAAAAAGTTCGGGTCATTACATTCAACCCTACTTAAAAGAGTTTAGTCCTCGAAATTAACTTTACAAACAACTTTAGTCATTCAATATCATATTTATATGTTCTATAAATATTCAGGATATTACATTCTCTCATCCTTATAAGAATTTCGTCCTCAAAATTATTTTACAATCAACTTTAGTCATTTAATATCATATTTATAAGTTCTATAAATATTCAGGATATTACATTCTCTTCTCCTTTATAAGAATTTCGTCCTCGAAATTATCTCTAACTTAGTCTTCAATATGAATTTTTCTGAATTCATCATTTCTCACATCAAATTCCTAATTAGGTCAACAATGTTCACTTATCTATACACGTTTCCTTTCTGCAAAGGAAATTATACTTGCAAGGATGAGCTAGAAAAGGCTCAGTAAGTTTAAACATTAAACAAGTTATACTCACATTATGTTTGAATTGAATGAACATATAGTTCAAAGATTTTTTCACATATATATACTAAGGTTTATCTATTCAACCCCACATTTTCTAGATTATGTCAGTCATAAAGACTTAGAATTCATAGGTTGTACTGTTCAACATGATAATCATTCCCAGAGATCACATAGACTTAAGAATCATTAGTTCAGATATTTAATATATATGATATAAGTTTTACACAAAAAGATAATAAGTGTTTTAGGTTATTTTATGTTTAATTAAATATTTTTACGGACTCAAAGACTATATTCTAAGATACCTCTACCTTAGAGCTATAGCCTAATGCTTTGATACCACTTTGTGACTCCCCCAAATCTATACACCCGTGGTATCTGATTCGGTGCTCACGCATTTCTCCAATTAATGTGACGCCCCCAAATCTATGCACCCGCGGTATCCGATTCGGTGATCACATCTAACTGAATTAATGATATTTATTCGATAAGATATAATTCCTATCCATCCGAGGTTCACAGTATCCCATAACAGATAATAATCCTTTATCAGAACTATAGCTGTGTTTGGATACCCTCACTTGGATGTGTATAGACTATATCTTATGAATATCTATTATCCATAGGACCTATATAATCGAAATCCAGAATATTGACAATAACATGATCAGTCCATATTGCCAATATCCCCACTCAGATGAATAGTTTCTTAGGGATACTGTATTAGTTCAACGATACTACTAAATCATCTAAGAATGTAAAGGTACACGATTGCGGAAACAAAAGATGATAGTATATATAATAAGTTTGATTACATGGTTCTCAACATTGAGTACTGAATTACAAAAAGGTCTTTATAAGACTTTACAATATCAAGACGATAATTTAAACTAATTAAAACAAGGCATCTTCCCATTATTTGTCCCAGACGTTCCAGGGTTACCATCTAAAACTACAAAGGAAATGATTTGCAAGAATGAGCTATGATACGCTCAGCAAGTGTATAGTTGTAAACAAATAGCTTTTGATTTGAATAAATGGCAGTTCAACAAGTATTTTTAACTGAGGGTTGATAACCGAATCGGAGTCATATCAACCATTTCTGTCAGTCACAAGGACTTAGAAATATATATATTTCATTCGGATATGATATAGGGGATCAGCCCATTCAATATCCTAGGAGTATGTATATCATCCTAATCGCGCCCACGTGCACTTAAGTGTTTTATTAACACTACAAAAGTCCCATTTAAGGGTAATTTCATCTCAATATAAGATGTCTTACCAAAACGATTTGGTTTGACTAACAGTTTATGCTTGATAAACAATAACGTAATATTGACTGAATAGGTAATTCATTTCTTAAGTCATGCTGAAACAATAGCAATAACTTTATAATAACTGGTAACAACTTGGTTCGGTATACTATATCGAAAAGAGTTCAAATAGGGTTCAAGTAATTGCGTGAAGTAAATCAGTAGGGTTTAGAATACTTGCCTGTGCGAAGAACGATTATATAACGCTACTCGAAGTATTGAAAACACCTAAATATGTTAAAACATATTTATACAACTCATTAGTAGTGATAACAATACCTAACTACTCAAACTATTTAAGCCCTTAAATCAGAGAGACTCCAAGAAATTTTCAACTTTGACGTCCTTTACGGAAACTGCCATAACTTCTTCGTTTTAAAACATTTTTGGGTGATTCTTGCGCCTACGCGCTCTTAACTTCCGTATCTACAACTTTCTTATTCATTTCAAAAACAAATTCCCATTTTAAAATTTTGGAAAATGGACAGAAATGTCAGAATTGTGATTTTGTTTACAATTCTTCGTTTCATTTGGTAAAACATGATACCACGAGCATTAATTTGCTAGGATAACATGTTCTAACACTTAATAAAATATCATAACATAAAAATAATTAAATCATAAACCTACTTATGGAAAATTTATGACTTTTGCTCAAGAACACACGAAGAACGCGAAGAACGAAAAATTGAACATGGTAACGACTTATGTTCTTGAGCTTTTAGTTTTCATAATTAAAATAATTTGGGCATTATAACGGTTTGTATATGTGATTATAAAATTTTATAAATGAAAAAACATAAACTTAAATAATACTAGATTTGCTCAAGAACACATGAAGAAACACGGAGTTGGAAAATCCAAACTTGGTAACGACTTGTGTTCTTGACATTTCTACTATACAATTACATAAAATTGAACATAATAACGTTTTGCTCAAGAACTTATGAAGAACATGAAGTTGGAAAATCCGAACATGGTAACGACTTATGTTCTTGAGCTTATAGACTATAAAATGAAATCGAACATAACAACGACTAGAGATGATACCTCTTATAGTTGCAAGCTTTAACTATTTCTTTGCAACTTGAGATTATAACTTTGTGAATTAGCAAATTTAAGTGAAGGTGGAATGGTCTATTTATAGGATTTCCTAGGTTAGGGTATTTTGGTCTTTAAGCCACAAAATATCTACCAAGCACGACACAGCAGCTTGCAACCAAGCACGACACAGTAGCTTGTCACCAAGCTCGACACAGCAGCTTGTCTCCAAAAATATCTACCAAGCTCGACACAGCAGCTTGTAACTAAGCTCGACACAGCAGCTTGCCTCCAAAAATATCTACCAAGCTCGACACAGCAGCTTGTCATCGTAAGCACGACAAAGCGCTTTGTCAGTGTAAGCACGACAAAGCAACTTGTCAAAACGAATATACCGAAAAGTCCAAAAATAGAATAAAAATTTTTAAGCACGAGGTGTCAAGCACGACTTTTTTAAGAGAAAATTTTTATTGGACAATAAAACTTTTCACGACGTATTACCGGTGGATCTTGAAACAGAAAGTCAATACGACGTACGGATCTTTCAAAAAAACCTAGGGTCAAAACCTAACTACTAGGTTCAAAACCTAACTCGTAACATTCTTCATGTGAATAGTGTTTTACACAAACTTTATCTGAAATTTTTTATTTTCGTCTTCAAAATTCTTAATTATTTATTCTTGCACGCAACAAAAATACTAAAATATTATCACCATCCTAGGTCATAAAAAGACATTTAAACACACAATACAAATAATATTCAAAACTTAAATTTTAAACTAAGTGAAATTTCTCGGTCGTTACATTCTTCCCCTCTTATAAGGCTTTTGTCCTCAGAATCACGATACACATTACTAATAAAAAGATGTGAATAACTATTCTACATCTTTATCTTTATATTATCTTATATAGTTTCCTCAAAACTGGTGCCTTTCCAACACAACATCTTGCACAACTTCTTATCTTTTGATATCATACAAAAGAAATTTTACTTGTTTAGTATATAGATGATGTAACTTTAAACAAAAATGGATAATCACATAAATGAACGTTTATTGAATATTCCATGCCATATTTAACATGTAATTCAATATTTATACATTCATATAAAGTTGAGCTGATAAGTTCTAAAAAGTTCGGGTCATCACATTCAACCCTACTTAAAAGAATTTAGTCCTCAAAATTAACTTTATAAACAACTTTAGTCATTCAATATCATATTTATATATTCTATAAATATTCAGGATATTACATTCTCTCATCCTTATAAGAATTTCATCCTCAAAATTATTTTACAATCAACTTTAGTCATTTAATATCATTTTTATAAGTTTTATAAATATTCAGGATATTACAGTACATATTCTGGAAATGCAACTTCTGGCCAACAGAATTAAACCTTGCTGCCACAAAATCAGCAAACTCTCCAAGTTGATAACTGACAAACTTTAATTCCTGACTCAACTGGCAGGAATTGCGATTGATCTTACGTTGTAAACTTTCAACCATAGCAGTAGTATGCAATTCAAAACCAGCTTGCAAGTTAATGAATTCATCTTCCATCCGAGTGATACATTATTGTAAATCATTTGCCCTTATGGGCAAATTGCCTTTTTCCAACACTTGAAGTCTATGCTTGATTTCAACAATGTCAATTTGCATAGCCTCTTGATTCTGAAGAATAGTAGTTAGTATACTCAAAATTTCAGGAGAGGAATCAGAATTATTCGGCAGAGTAGAAGAAAAGGAAGGAGTAGGTGATGTTGGGATAGGATCAGGAACATTACGAATGAACGTACCATTAACTAGAGACAAATGAGATTGTTTTAAATTTGCAGAATCAATAAATTCATTGTGAGAGACAACAACTTCATCATCAAGATAGATATTAAAATGTTGGAAAACCTTGGTTAGAAAACAGCCATATAGAAGCCACTTTTTAGTTTGACGGATGCAACTTAACATGTGATACAACATCATAAGAGAGAAATTAAAAGAAAGGCCTTTAAGAATCATGGCCACCACCACCAAATCTTGATACGTAAAATCTGAACCACCACCAAGGCGGGGAAACAGATTGTAACGAACCAATTTATGGATAACACCAGCAGTAGGACAAACATCAACCGTCTTTAGAGTAAACAGTGTTGTGAGACTAGAATTGTTGAAGATAATTTGAAGTTGTTCAAGAGGTGGAAAAGGGATATTAGCAGCACCTTTTAAGGTAAATGGACAAGGTCCAGTAGAAGAATATCAAGAAAACTACCAAAATCCACAACCGTAAAGAACAACGATTTTTCATTGACAAAAGAAGTATAACAATCACTATGACACTCAAGATTGGTATAGAATTGTTGAACCAACCGTGGGTAAGCTTTGGTAGGAGGAAAAAACATAAATGTTAAACCACAAGATTTAAGAAGTTGTCCGAGAAGAGAATTTTTAACATAGAACAGATCTAAAATCTTCTCATAAACAAACTGTTTTGTAGCAATGGAAGTTTTAAAACGTTCTTCATAACTATGATGTAAGACCCCAACTTTTATGAATAAAGATTTAATTTTCTTTATATATTATTTTGAAATAGTAAGGTGTTGATTTGATAAATGTGAAAAGTTATGGGTGAAATATGTAAATAATCCAAAATGAGCAAGTGGTTATAAAATATTCATTGTTGTCGGGGAATATTCGTTTGGTCATAGAATATTTTTGTTGTCGGGAAATATTCGTACGACGGCGCAGCTATTTGTGGGCCCCACAACGGAATAACTGTCGGATATAGAAAGCAACAAAAATAACCTTTTTATAAAATAACGGCGTAGTTGTTACCGTTAGTACTATTGAAATACCCGGTGGTTAAAATACAGTAATACGCGGTGTTGCACAGTAGCACACGGTATTGCACAGTATTTCGAATTATTGATTCTTACGAAAGAAGGCACTTACTCAATTATTGTTACAATAATTACTGTTCAATATTTTATATTATTGATTCAATAATTGCATGATATTTTATTAATTCAATAATTGCTACGTTGATATTTTATATCAATAATTGCTACGTTGCTATTTTATATGATTGATTCAATAATTGCTACAGTTGATATTTTGTATTATTGATTCAATAATTGTCACTGCACAGTATTTCACATTATCAACTCAATAATTCATATTATTTGAATAATATTATTTGATAGCATTATTGACAATGTCTAAGGAAGTTCTGTCTAGGAGGGGTTATTTAATTGCGCGCTAGTGAGGAGAAGTCCTTATCGGAAGGCCCCCTCTTTCCTGGGAACGACCTGGTTGTCAATATTATAGTTCTGTAATATTATTTGTGAATAATTAATTATTGATTTATATGATAAGGAAATATTTATTTTGTGGATATAAAAGAAGGAATTAGTGCTGATGTGTTTTTATCGGTATTTTGATGGGAAAAATCATCCGTTTATGGATTTCGGATAATTTATGTTTGGAATTTGGAAAAACTTCCTTCTACAAAGTTGTAGAGAATTAAATTTCCTATAAAAAAACATAGCATTTGTATTTTTCTGACAAAGGGGCTATTTATTATGAATTATTGAAGTTTCAAAAAATAAATATTTTTTTATAAAATGGTAGGCCCCACTTTTGGTTGGGGTTGAAAAAAGGCTGATGGCTTTTTTTTAAGGCGGCAGGAGAAATTTAAAAAAAATAAAATATTATTTTATTCAAAAAGTCTACTTTGGCATCCTAAGCTTTTCCTATAAATAGGGTGCTTAGGTTAGAATTGAAAATAACACCAGAATCAGAAGTTTTTTCTCTCTCTATAATATCGAGCGTATTTTTGTGAGTATTTAGATACTTTGAGTGTTACTATTCAGTGCAAGTTTCTTTCAGCCTTATATCCGATATTCCAGTCAGAAGTACTATTCTTTTGAGGTAATGGATGTTATTTTCTTTCGTAAATGATGTTATTCTTTTCAATATCATTATACCAAAATATTGGCATAGATTTTATTATGAAATTCTTACTTTTTCCGTCGGGGTTACTATTCACGTATACGGCACTATTCACGTATACAGCACTATTCACGTATACGGCACTATTCACAGAAAAATTAAATTTTCTTCTATTTGTCCAAATTATCTGTTATGGTTACTATCTTTGATTGAATCTAAGTTTTGAGCTTCATTCTTGAATTTTGCTCCACAAAGTATTATCATGGAATATTCTTGAACTTGAATAAACTAAAATACGAATCCTTAATCTTATCCTTTATTTCACTGGATTCGTTATTTATATGGTTTTTCATCATCCTCAGTCCTAAGTGGTGATATAATTGAATATCTTTGGCCTGTAGAGCAAAGATGAATGATTATCTGATGAATATCTTTGGCCGTAGTGCAAAGATGACAGGTGTTGAGATGAACATGACCACTGATGATACAAATGAATATCTTTGGCCTGTAGTGCAAAGATGAATATTTGATTCGAGATGTATATTGATTGATGTTACAGGGATAAAATATTGATGATGAACGGTTATTTTCGCTGCGAATATTGATCTAAAACTTGTTGTCAATAATATTTTATCTGATTTATTGAAGGCTAACGATAATTTATTTTCCATTATCTTAGTCATAATATTCTTTACTGGGCTAGTTGAGCTCACCCTTTTCATATGTTGTTCTCTTCAGGAAATGAGAACATTGCGGGAACTAGTCGGGGGACAGAGTGATGGTCCGAGTTAGAGCAGTAGTAGTCCTCGTTATTTTTGTAAAATAGTGGGATAATAATTATAATAAATAAGGAATGAATTTAAATGTTAATATTTCATATTATTTACGATTTGTATTGACACTCACAGTTGTGTGGTCGTATTTTGCACGACCGTGTGATATAAAGTTTGTATTTGAATTCTGTACCATGTATTTGGCGACTCAGAATGGGTTGGGTTGACTGGACCTATTCTGGGGGCATCGCAGTTGGTATCAGAGCTTAGGGATATGATCTCTGGTGGAGATCGGGGAATAGAACTAGGACGAGAGAGACGAGTAAATCCTTCACTAGTATGTCCTTCCTAAGCTTATGTGGTATTTAATTGGTCAGTCGGAGCATAGGGTTAGTATGTGATATGTTAATTTATTTAATTAACCCTTGTTTTATGGCAGTATTTGAGAATGGCAGCTGAGAATGTTAACAACGAAGTGAATGAGACCGTGGAGACACCTTTAATCACTAACCAGGAGAACGTGCAATAAGAAGGCAATGTTCATCCTGAAAACAACACTGGTCAGACGATAAACGATGAGATGTTTAGAATTTTTTTGCAGTTCATGCAAAACCAGACGAGGGAAACTCGTGTGCAAAATACAGGTGGAGATAATAATAACACGCGGCTTGTCACTGCCAAGCAGTTCAAAGAATTAGGACCACCAGAGTTTCTGGGAAAGCCAGATCCAATCAAGGCGGAGACGTGGATTAAACAAATTACCAAGATATTTGATATCTTGGGATGCACGGAGGAACAGAAGGTTCCATTCGCCACGTTTATGTTCCATGGAGAGGCAGATTATTGGTGGGAATCCGTGAAGCGTACCCAGCCTGCCGCACTCAAGATGTCTTGAGAAACATTCCAGAAACTGTTCAATGACAAGTACTTTCCTGAAAGTATTCGTCATATGAAGGAGGTAGAGTTTATCAGACTCGAACAAAACAACATAACGGTGTCCCAGTACGAGGCTAAGTTCGCAGAGTTGTCCAGGTTTGCACCTCATTTGTTGGAGAATGAGGAACGTATGACGCGGATGTTTCTAAGAGGTTTAAAACCCGAAATACGTCAATACCTCATTTCTCATAAATTTTCTCTATATTCGGATGTAGTGAACAGGGCCCAGTTGTTAGAACGAGATAATAATTATGTTCAACCGAGGGACAACAACCAAGGTCGTACCAGTGGCAGCAGTCATCGGAGCAATGACAACCAGCGGGGAGGAAAGTATGACAGAAGCGGTAACCACTCCGGTGGTAATCGTGGCCATGATAGTAGAAAAAGCGAATTGGGAGGAGATTTCAAGAAGAGAAGGTACAACAATGAGAACGTGAAGACGTCAACATCAGCACCAGCATTAACTGTTTCTAGGGGAGAAGAACGACCACCGATCGTATGCTATAAATGCGGGAAAGAGGGACACATCAGCCTAAACTGCCCACAACAATTCAAAGCATGCTATAACTATGAAAAAGAAGGACATATAGCTCGAGATTGTCCTATAGCGAAACCAAATCCAACGGGGGTGGTGATTCCAAAGGCGGTTTTGGACGAGTCAAAGTCGGTGATTCCTGGAAGAGCATTTGTCGTGACAGCCCAAAATACGAGGAACCCACACGAGGTGATTACGGGTTAGTTAATCATAAATTTTTGCGAAATCTATACCTTATTAGACATCGGTGCTACCCATTCCTTTATTTCGCCTGCTTGTGCTCAACGTTTGAACTTGACTTCTAATAAATTAGACTTTGACTTATTTGTTGAAACTCCGTTGGGAGAAACCTTTGTTACATCCACAGTTTATAAATCTTGCTTGATTCAGATTGGTACCCTTACCTTACCTGTTGATCTTATATCTTTGAAATTACTTCCATTTGACGTGATTTTAGGAATTGACTAGTTAACCACTTATCATGCCAAAATTAATTATTTTCGTAAGGTTGTTAGTTTTCATATTCCTAATCAACCTGTTGTGCGAATCCAAACCACCAAACCACTAAAATCAGTTAATATCATTTCAAATCACAAGGCTATTCGTTTATTGAAAAACGTATGTCAAGCTTTCTTAGCTCATGTCACTGATCTAAACCAAAATACGTCAGATTTGAATAATATTTCCGTTGTTAATGAGTTTCCTGATGTATTTCCCTAAGAACTTTCCGATCTACCCCCAGAACGTGAAGTTGAATTCTTTATTGACCTTGAACCCGGTACAAAACCCATTTCTAAAACCCCATATCGAATGGCTCTTATTGAACTTCAGGAGTTAAAGGTCCAATTACAGGAGTTGTTAGATATCGATTTTATTCGTCCTAGTACGTCTTCTTGGGGTGCTCCTGTTTTATTCGTTTGGAGCGAGGAATGCGAGAAGAGCTTCCAAGAGTTCAAGAGAAGACTTATTTCGGCACCTGTTCTGACAATACCATCTGGTTCGGATGGATTTGTTATCTACAGCGATGCTTCGGGCAAAGGGTTAGGATGTGTTCTCATGCAACATGGGAAATTCATAGCCTATGCCTCGCGACAACTCAAAGAATATGAGAGGAATTATCCTACTTATGATTTAGAGTTGGCAACAGTCGTTTTCGCGTTGAAGATCTGGAGACATTACCTGTACGGAGAGAAAGTGGAGATTTATACGAGCCTTAAATATTTCTTCACTCAGAAGGAACTCAACATGCGACAACGACGTTGGCTTGAGCTGTTGAAAGATTACGATCATACCATCCAATACCATCCTGGAAAAGCGAACGTGGTAGCTGACGCGTTGAGTAGAAGATCATATGTGGGAACGAGTGCGATGATGTTAAGTATACGCGTAGAACCAGCTTTGATTGATAAAGTTAAAGCTGCTCAAGCTACGGATCCGGAGCTGATGAAGATGAAGAAGAAGGTGCAAGAAGGTGCCATTCCAGAAGCAAGAATCGATGAAGAGGGAATACTTCGAGTCAACTCCAGACTTTGTGTTCCTAACGATTCTGACTTGAAGCATAGAATCATGCTGGAGGCACACAACACATCATTTGCAATCCATCTTGGGAGTACCAAAATGTATCGTGATCTTCGACATACATTTTGGTGGAGCAATATGAAAAGAGAGATCGCGGAGTTTATTTCGAGATGTTTACCGTGTCAACGTGTAAAGGTGGAGCATCAAGTGCCGAAGGGTCCATTGCAACCACTGAAAATTCTGAAATGGAAGTGGGAACACATTACGTTGGATTTCGTTATGGGTCTTCCCAAGGTTTCTCAAGGCATAGATGCGATTTGGGTTATTGTTGATAGATTAACCAAGTCTGCTCATTTCTTGCCGATACGAGAGACTTATTCCCTTGAACGTCTTGCTCATATGTACGTGAATGAGATTGTGAGATTGCATGGGATGCCAGTATCCATAGTTTCGGATCGTGACCCCAGATTTACTTTACAATTTTGGATCAGTTTGCAGAAAGCTATGGGTACGGACTTACGACTCAGTTCAGCTTATCATCCTCAAATAGACGGACAATCAGAGAGGACTATTCAAACTCTTGAAGATCTATTGAGACTCTGTGTTCTAGACTTCAAAGGGAGTTGGGATAAGTACTTACCATTGGTGGAATTCTCCTACAACAACAGTTATCAGGCAAGTATAGGCGTAGCTCCATTCGAAGCGTTGTATGGGAGAAAGTGTCGTTCTCCAATATGTTGGAACGAGGTGGGTGAAGCAACATTATTGGGACCGGAGTTAGTACGTATGGCTACGGAAAAGATCTAAATGATCCGGCAACGGATACAAACTGTACAAGATCGACAAAAGAGTTATGCGGATCTTCATCGAAAGGACGTGGAATTTAATGTTGGGGACCATGTGTTGTTACGTATTGCTCCATGGAAAGGAGTTACGAGATTCGGGAAGAGAGGAAAGCTCAATCCACGATTCATTGGTCCATTTGAGATTCTTGACCGAGTAGGAAATATGGCTTATAGACTTGCTTTACCTCCAAGCATGTCTCGTGTTCATAACGTGTTTCACATATCTGTGTTTCGTAAATATGTGAAAGATCCAAACCGCATTATTGAGTTAGAACCAGACGAGATAGCTGAAGATTTAACGTACGAGGAGGTACCTGTCGAGATCTTGGATAGGAAGGAGCATGTCTTACGCTCGAAAATTATACCTCAAGTTAAAGTTTTGTGGATAAACCATGAAATTGAGTAAATGACCTGGGAGTTGGAATCGGAAATGAAAGCGAGGTATCCTCACCTTTTCAACATACCAGGTACGTACGTCAATTTCGAGGACAAAATTTCATAAGGAGGGGAGGTAACCCCAACTTTTATGAATAAAGATTTAATTTTCTTTATATATTATTTTGAAATAGTAAGGTGTTGATTTGATAAATGTGAAAAGTTATGGGTGAAATGTGCAAATATTTCAAAATGAGCAAGTGATTATAAAATATTCATTGTTGTCAGGGAATATTCGTTTGGTCGTGGAATATTCTTGTTGTCGAGGAATATTCGTACGACGGCGCAGCTATTTGTGGGCCCCACAACGGAATAAGTGCCGGATATAGAAAGCGACAGAAATAACATTTTTATAAAATAACGGCGTAGTTGTTACTGTTAGTACTATTGAAATACCCGGTGGTTAAAATACAGTAATACGCGGTGTTGCACAGTAGCACACGGTATTGCACAGTATTTCGAATTATTGATTCTTACGAAAGAAGGCACTTACTCAATTATTGTTACAATAATTACTGTTCAATATTTTATATTATTGATTCAATAATTGCATGATATTTTATTAATTCAATAATTGCTACGTTGATATTTTATATCAATAATTGCTACGTTGCTATTTTATATGATTGATTCAATAATTGCTACAGTTGATATTTTGTATTATTGATTCAATAATTGTCACTGCACAGTATTTCACATTATCAACTCAATAATTCATATTATTTGAATAATATTATTTGATAGCATTATTGACAATGTCTAAGGAAGTTCTGTCTAAGAGGGGTTATTTAATTGCGCGCTAGTGAGGAGAAGTCCTTATCGGAAGGCCCCCTCTTTCCTGGGAACGACCTGGTTGTCAATATTATAGTTCTGTAATATTATTTGTGAATAATTAATTATTGATTTATATGATAAGGAAATATTTATTTTGTGGATATAAAAGAAGGAATTAGTGCTGATGTGGTTTTATCGGTATTTTGATGGGGAAAATCATCCGTTTATGGATTTCGGATAATTTATGTTTGGAATTTGGAAAAACTTCCTTCTACAAAGTTGTAGAGAATTAAATTTCCTATAAAAGAATATAGCATTTGTATTTTTCTGACAAAGGGGCTATTTATTATGAATTATTGAAGTTTCAAAAAATAAATATTTTTTTATAAAATGGTAGGCCCCACTTTTGGTTAGGGTTGAAAAAAGGCTGATGGCTTTTTTTTAAGGCGGCAGGAGAAATTTAAAAAAAATAAAATATTATTTTATTCAAAAAGTCTACTTTGGCATCCTAAGCTTTTCCTATAAATAGGGTGCTTAGGTTAGAATTGAAAATAACACCAGAATCAGAAGTTTTTTCTCTCTCTATAATATCGAGCGTATTTTTGTGAGTATTTAGATACTTTGAGTGTTACTATTCAGTGCAAGTTTCTTTCAGCCTTATATCCGATATTCCAGTCAGAAGTACTATTCTTTTGAGGTAATGGATGTTATTTTCTTTCGTAAATGATGTTATTCTTTTCAATATCATTATACCAAAATATTGGCATAGATTTTATTATGAAATTCTTACTTTTTCCATCGGGGTTACTATTCACTTATACGGCACTATTCACGTATACAGCACTATTCACGTATACGGCACTATTCACAGAAAAATTAAATTTTCTTCTATTTGTCCAAATTATCTGTTATGGTTACTATCTTTGATTGAATCTAAGTTTTGAGCTTCATTCTTGAATTTTGCTCCACAAAGTATTATCATGGAATATTCTTGAACTTGAATAAACTAAAATACGAATCCTTAATCTTATCCTTTATTTCACTGAATTCGTTATTTATATGATTTTTCATCATCCTTAGTCCTAAGTGGTGATATAATTGAATATCTTTGGCCTGTAGAGCAAAGATGAATGATTACCTGATGAATATCTTTGGCCGTAGTGCAAAGATGACAGGTGTTGAGATGAACATGACCACTGATGATACAAATGAATATCTTTGGCCTGTAGTGCAACGATGAATATTTGATTCGAGATGTATATTGATTGATGTTACAGGGATAAAATATTGATGATGAACGGTTATTTTCGCTGTGAATATTGATCTAAAACTTGTTGTCAATAATATTTTATCTGATTTATTGAAGGCTAACGATAATTTATTTTCCATTATCTTAGTCATAATATTCTTTACTGGGCTAGTTGAGCTCACCCTTTTCATCTGTTGTCATCTTCAGGAAATGAGAACGTTGCGGAAACTAGTCGGGGGACAGAGTGATGGTCCGAGTTAGAGCAGTAGTAGTCCTTGCTATTTTTGTAAAATAGTGGGATAATAATTATAATAAATAAGGAATGAATTTGAATGTTAATATTTCGTATTATATACGATTTGTATTGACACTCACAGTTGTGTGGTCGTATTTTGCACGACCGTGTGATATAAAGTTTGTATTTGAATTCTGTACCATGTATTTGGCGACTCAGAATGGGTTGGGTTGACTGGACCTATTCTGGGGGCGTCACATATGACCTCTAAAGAAATTATCCGGTAAATTAGAAAAAAAGAAGAACCAGAATTTACCAAAATCGAAGGATCAAGTTGTGAAGAAGGAAGTTCCATGTCTGGAGACTGGTTCATCTTCTGTTGCTCTGAAAACTTTAAGAAGGAAAAACTGGAATCTGAACCATCTGAAAGAGTGGCATCATCAGACGATACATGCACAGACTTTTGCCTTTGCTGTCGTTTGGACTTCTGCTTCGTTTGCACAGTATAAGGAGATCAAGTCTGTGGACCTTCGTTGATGGAAACGCCAGACGATCGCTTGCTTGCTCTCATTTTCTTTTTTGCAGAGATTTGAGAGAGTATTAGCAAGAAGAAAGAAATGGGATTTTAGTAAAGTTAGAGATAAGAAAATAATTTAATATTGAAGAGTTTGAAACTGAGAGGACGCCTCGAGAAGATAACGCTCTGCAAATCTTTTCAAATCTCGAAGGTAATGATGAAATCTAAAACACTGTTATGATGTGATAATACCGAGAATAGAGCCATACATAGATACGTTTCCCAGTAATAAATTACAGTCGGTAATAGACTCATGAACCAAAAATTAATAGCAAATAAATGTATTTTATTTAATAACATGCAGATGTACTATTACATATTTAAGTACGTGAACACTAAATATACCATACAAATTTTGAGTTCTCTTCTTAACATATAAAATCTTTCTTCATTTAAGGGTTTAGTGAAAATATTAGCTAACTGATTTTCTGTAGGAATAAAAATTAATTTAATTAAACCTTTTGAAATATTATCCCTTAAGAAATGATGTCTGACCTCTATATATTTTGTACGTGAATGCAAAACAGGATTTTTAGATATATCTATGGCACTATAGTTATCACAACAGATGGGCACACAATCACATAGAATATCAAAATCACATAAAGTTTGTCTCATCGACAATATCTGAGAGCAACAACTTCCTGCAGTTAGCTATTCACCCTTAGTAGTAGAAAGGACCACTGAGGTTTGCTTTTTACTATGCTAAGATATAAGACTTTGTCCCAAAAAAGTATAAGCACCACTCGTACTTTTCTTATCAATTTGACATCCTGCATAGTCAGCATCTGAGTAGCCAATTAGTTCAAAATGATTATAAATTGGATAGAACAAACCCAAATTGATTGTACCACTTAAATACTTAAGAATTTTTTTAACAGCTTGTAAGTGGGATTCTTTTGGTTTTACTTGAAACCGAGCACAAAGACATACACTATACATTATGTCAGGTCTAGATGCAGTTAGATATAATAAGTAGCCAATCATACCTCGGTATTTGGTTAAGTCTACATCTATACCTTTTTCATCAGAAGTAAGCTTTTTGATGTACTCATTGGTGTTGCCTTTGAATTTGATCCTTCAAAACCAAATCTTTTGAGTAGCTCTTTTGTGTATTTGGTTTGATGAATATAGATCCCCTCCTTTGTTTGTTTGATTTGGAGTCCCAAAAAGTAATTCAGTTCTCCCATTAAGCTCATATCGAACTCCTTATGCATACACTTTGAAAACCACTCACAAAGAAAATCATTAGTAGCACCAAATATTATGTCATCTACATATATTTGCACAACAATAATATCCTTATTTGCATGCTTAATAAATAATGTAGAATCAATTTTACCTCTTGAAAAACCATTTGAAAGAAGGTACTTACTCAACCTCTCGTACCAAGCCCTTGGAGCTTGTTTAAGACCATAGAGAGCTTTCTTTAGCTTATAAACATGATTTGGATACTTTTCATGTTCAAATCTGGGAGGTTGCTTTACATATACCTCTTCATTGATGTATCCGTTGAGAAAGGCACTTTTCATGTCCATTTGATAAAGCTTAAATTTCTTATAACAAGCAAATGATAGTAAGATTCGGATAAACTTTAGCCTTGCAACTGGGGCATAAGTTTCCTCATAGTCGATCCCTTCTTATTGATTGTATCCTTGAGCTACTAACCTTGCTTTGTTGCGAATGATAGTTCCATGCTCATCAAGCTTATTCTTAAACACCAATTTTGTTCCAATAATGGAGAAACCTTCAGGAGGAGGCATAAGTTCCCAGACTTGGCATCGCTCAAATTATTGAAGCTCCTCTTGCATTGCCATTAGCTAACTTTCATCAAGGACAGTTTCTTTAGCATTCTTTGGCTCGTTTTTGGATAAAAATGCAGAGAATGCACAGTGATTTTGTAAGCCTCTCCGTGTGGTGATTCCTTTGTTTATATCTCCAATAATGTTTTTCGGCGGATGATTCTTTAGATATCTTGCAGTCTTTGGCATTTGGACATCATGTATTATCTCTTCTTGTTGGAAAAGATCTTCTTTAAGCTCTTGTGTTGATCCTTGTTCCACTTCATGCGAGTTGTCCAATTCAGCTTGCCGAATTCGTTCATTCGGTTTGCTGAATATATCTTTTCGGTTTGCTGGATTCGCTGAAATCTCCAAGTTACCTGCATCCTCATCTCTTTCTTTGGGAAGATCATTGTTAGTCTCACTAAATATAATATGAACAGATTCTTCAACACATAACTTGTTAACATTAAATACACGATATGCCTTGCTATTTTGTGAATAGCCAATGAAAATACCTTTATAGAATTTAGCATCAAATTTTCCCAAGTTATCACTAGTATTAAGAATAAAGCATTTAGATCCAAAAACTTTAAAATAACTTATGTTAGGAACCTTATTTTTTAAGAGCTCATAAGGAGTTTTCAAACTGATTAGACGAATAAGTACTCTATTCAAAACATAACAAGATGTGTTTACAGCTTCAACCCAAAACTTCTTAGGAAGTTTACTTTCTTGTAACAAAGTACTAGCTGTTTCTTGTAATGTTCTATTCTTTCTTTCCACTACTCCATTTTGTTGAGGAGTTCTCAGAGCTGAAAATTCATGGCTAATTCCTTTTTGATCACAAAATATTATGAAGTCCTTTTGAAATCCAGTACCATGATCACTCCTAATTCTAATGAGTTTGAAACTATATCTTGTTTCAAGATTTCTTATCAATTTTTTAAACTCTTTAAATGCTTCATCTTTTGTTCTTAAGAACAATACCTAAGTATATCTAAAAAAATCATCAACTATTACAAATGCATAAAATTTACCATTGATACTAGCATGTCTTTCTGGTCCAAACAAATCAAGATGAAGTAATTGCATGGGAAAAGAAGTTGATACCATGTTCTTTGCGGTAAATGATGTTCTTACTTGTTTCCCAAGTTGACACGAAACACAAACTCCCTTCTTTTCCTACTTTATTTTAGGCAATCCTTTGACAAGGTTCTTTGAAGATAGTTTCTTGATTAAATCCATATGAACATGTCCCATCCTTTTATGCCATAGATTAGCTTCATCTTGTACGGCGACAAGACATAGTTCTTCCTCCTGTTGCTCAAAATCAAGAGTATATATATTTCCTTCCCTTTGTGCAACTAGAGTAGTATTGTTAGTACCATGAGAAATTGTACATTTTTCTTTTTTAAATGTTACTTGATGACCATTATCCATTAATTGACTAACACTTATAAGATTAAATTCAAGTCCACTAACAAGATGTACATTATCAATATTGACCTTACAGTTACCAATTTTAACTTTCCCGATAATTTGGCAAGTTTGATTATCTCCAAATGTAACCGTTCCATTTATCTTCTTGATTTTCAGCTCCACGAACTTTGATTTGTCACCAGTCATGTGATGAGTGCATCCACTATCAAGAATCCATTTTTGAGATGGAACCCTTTCCTTGAGACATACCTGTCAACAAAAGATAATTCATTCTTTTGGTACCCACATCTTTTTGGGTCCTTTAATGTTAGTTGTAAGTAAATCACCCTTTTTAACCCATACCTTTTTAATCTTATTTTTCTTAAAATAATTTATGTCCAAGTGACCTTTAATACGATAATTTTTACATTTTGTGAAAGGAGAACAATAGTTTAATCTAAAACGTGACTTAGATTTCAGCATGTTCACACTTCCCGTTTTATGCATAGGGTTGTAACCGATTCCTTGTCTTTCAAAACTAGGTCTTTGTTTACCTAAAATGACATTTAAGTTTTCTTCTCCTTAAACGAATTTAGCAAGAGATGATTTTAATGAATCTATTTCCTTTTGAAGTCCATTAGTAGGAGTTGTTTTACAAAGAGATTCATCACTAAATGCATTAATACATACATCTCTCATTTTAAGTTCATTAGTCAATTTTTGAACTTCATTATTCAAATAGTTTACTTTATTGAAAAGTATTTTGTTATAATTATCAAGGTAATCATTCTTTGCAATCAAAATCTTTTCTTCTTTACAAGATGACTCTTTTTCGATTCCTTTCTTTTCATTAATCAAACAATCAACTTCACTCATTAATGAATTAACTAATCCTTTTAAACATGCATTCTTTTCTTTTAATTTTTCATTTTCTTATTTCAAAGAATTAAACTCATCAATAGATACCTCGTTTGATTCACCTTCTATTCCCATGAAGCAGACTTGAGCTAGTTCGTCCTTGGCATCGACCTCAACTTCGGACTCCTCTTCATCACTCCAAGTGACAAGTGCTTTGTTTCTCTTATTGTCCTTGAAGCCGGTTTTTCCTTTGTTCTTTAGTTGAAAGCAGTCCTTTTTGAAGTGACCAGAACGACCACATTCGAAGCATGTCTCTTCGATTTGCTTTCCCTTGAACTTGTTTGAGTTGAACGTATTCCTCCTTTTGTTCTTCCTTTAAAGTAGTCCTTTGAGTCTTCTTGACAACATATCTATTTCTTCATCTGAGTTATCATCAAGTTCCTCTTCATTTCCTGCATTAAGAGCTAAAACTTTTCTTTGAGGGGTTTCCTCCTCGTCATCATATCTCTTTAATTGATATTCATATTCCTCAAGTTCACCGAAAAGGGTTAGAGTATCCATAGTAGAAATAGCAGCAGAATCTTGAAGAGTAGTAATTTTAGAAGCAAACCTTTTGGGCATAGCCCGAAGTAACTTACGGTTAATCTCACTTTGTGCGATGGATTTGTCAAGTAGCTTTAGAGAGTTTAGGAGAACAAGGAACCTTGCTTGAGCTATCTTTATGGTTTCGTCTTTCTCAAGTTTGAACATTTCATAGTCGTGCATGAGCATGCTTAGTTTGACTTCTCGTACCTTTGATGTACCTTCATGGCTTACTATTAGAGTGTCCCACATTTCCTTAGCTGTATTGCATGAGGAAACTTTATCGATCTCAGATTGTACCATGCCGCTAAGTAACGTGTTCATAGCCCTTGAATCGTAGGAAGCCATGTAAGTCTCAGTTGAGTCCATTTCTAGCAAAGTCTTTGGAGTGCCGTCATCTTTCCTTGGAGTAACTGGTCCATTCTCCACGACCCACCATTCCCAAGGATCTCTTTTAAGGTAGATCCTTATTCGGAATTTCCAGAAGTTGTAGTTTTTTGTTCCATGCAGCAGAGGAGGTCTATTTGTTGATTGACCTTCTTGATTGTTGTTCCCGAATTGTGCCATGTTAGAATCTTTCCCTACAAGTCACCTTTAAGATTAAGATAAGTAGAGCCAAGCTCTGATACCAAGTGAAATTCAGATAAGGCACACTTAGAAGGGGGGTTGAATAAGTGTGGGAACTAACTGTGACCAATTTTTTAAACTTAAACAAAAACTACTGAATTCAGCCTACTATATTAATGAATGCAGCTTGCTGGATAAATATGGCCTACTGGATTAAATCTTTAATCTTTTTATTTAATGAAAATAACTTGCTGGATTTATAGCTTTGTAAAAAACACTTAGTGTTAACAATTTATCTTACGATAATGAAAATACTTAAATTTTATTTATCAAAACAATTAAATATCTTTAGTGAACAAATAAGATAAAGCAAGTAATAAGATGAACACCAAGATTTTTACGTGGTTCAGCTATTACCCTCTATAATAATAGCCTACTCCACGTTCAATACCAACTAGTATTGGAGACTAAATTTATTTCTTTAAATTGACTTCTTTTACAAAACAGATTCTTTCAATAATTGAATTACAATAATTCACTTGAGCACTTCTGCTCCTTGTGCACCAATGCACTTCTTAAGCACCTATGCTTCCTTGAACCTGTTTGTAAACAAATCTTAATCCACCCGGATTAAATTCCTTTAGACAACACTTAGTCTAAATCAAAAAGAATTACAAATAGAGGTCTAATGATCAAAGCAAATAATCAATTTAACAATGCAAGGCTCAACTAATGTATGCAATGATCAAAAAATAAAGAGATATCACAAATTTAGAGCTCACAAAAATTAGCTGTAAATAATATGATATTTAATTGCTCAGCAGCCTTGTAATAATTGCACTGAGAATAATAGCATTTCAATTTATAATAGCACAATAAATAATTCGTGTGTTGTTGTATACACTGATATTTTGCAATAGAATTTATAGGATAGAATATTTCCGTTGCAAAATAAGTTCCGTTATAAAAATCAAATTCTATTTCTATTAGGAACAATTTTAAACGGATATAATATTCAATCATTCAAAAAAATGAATCCGTATATATCTCAAGTCAGTACTTCTTCTTATCACAAATTACTTAACAGATATATGAGAATGTTAGTTCCGTAATTAATGATAAGCATTATCCAAGAGACAACTTTGAGTTCCGAGATATATGCACCTTTGACTTCTTCAAAGAATAATCCACTAATGTAAATATAGAGCAATCATGACTCTGACGCCACATATATCACACTTCCTTTGAATAACCCAATATAGAATACATAACATTTCCGAAATAAATGCCAAAGGTTAATTAGGATAATTATGACCTTAGAGTACCGAGACTTATGCATATCAACAGAGATTTATATCAATACACTTTCTCAATAAACCCATTAATTCTCTGATAATTATTGTCATGGTTAAGCATACATATCAATATATAAATACTAACCACTTAACGTCAACAAACTCACTTTTAAGCATGCATAAAATAATTATCATATAATATGCACACAATATGTCCTAGAGCCTTGAATTGAAAAATCAAATATTTGCAATGACCTTACATAAAATCTTAGGACACAAAGTCTTCAAAACCTTTTGATCAAATCATCAATGATCCTTTTATCAATTTCCTGAAATTTCACAATAAACGATTTAGTACCAAAAATCAAATCATCATCAAAACATTAAGGTTAGAATATGAACAAGTCAACAAAATGGTTACCTCTATATGCATATTTGGCTACCAACTGGACCATTTCCAAATAATTTTTTATAAGTAGGTAATTTATAAGTATCCATCAGCTAGATAAATGAGCACTCTCACATGGAGTTTTTGATTCCATCATGGTTTAACAAAATAAAGAAAACATATACATGGAACACTTTCTATCTGTTCTGAAATATTTTTATGATTATTTGGTTACTCCCAAAAACTAAAATAGTTACCTTTATATGAGGTTTTGGCTACCAACTGTACCATTTCTAAATAATTTTTTAATAGGTTATTTATAAGTAACCATCAACTACATAAATGTGCACTCTTACATGGAGTTTCTGATTCCATCATGATGACAGAGTATAAAGAAAACATATATATGTAACACTTGGTAATTGTTCTGAAATAAGTTTATAATTATCTGGTTACTCACAAAAACTAAAATGGTTACCCTTATATGCAGGTTTGGCTACCAACTGCACCTTTCCAACTATTTTTTTAATATATAAATTATAAATGACCATCATCTATATAAATGGGCACTCCTACATGGCCTTTTTGACCAATATGATCCAACAAACAATGCATCATAATCACAAAACAATGTATCAGACACAATTTATAAGTAACCAATATGAACTAACAAACAATGTCAAACCACTGGTAATATAATCAAATACGTAATCCCATTTACAGAAGATGCACTAAACAGTAAAAACTCAATAACCATAACAAATGGTTATGGATATCAAAAAAAAACCAATGTACGAAAAATAATTTACAAGGAAAAGACAATGACAACCAAACTAATAATCTGGGACAAATCTGCTTGGATATTCTGTATCAGACTCGTATCTCTCTAATTACTTGTTCCTGGCATGCATGTAGAGGTTTACGCATAATTTTTTTCAGTAATGCATAATGAGGAATGGTATAGGCATTTCAACAAACTGTTGGTGAATAACATGTTCAGCAAAACAAATCGTGAACATCCCACAATCCCTGCACAAACAAATAAAATAAAATAAAATCAAAACTAAAATCATACTACATGTAATAATTAAAGAAATGGAAACAATGTAAACCTTACCCCTCAATTTGTTCAGGTACCCCCTCTGCAAATTCAAGTTCAATTATATCATGTTCCTCCTTATTAAGATAAGGTTCACTCTTGAAATCAATATTAGACCTATCCTTCCAAAAACCACTCTTAGAAAGTATTATGGGTAGGATGAAAATATAAGGCTCACAGACATCTATAAGATTTGTTCGCATGAGTGGCCTGTTTGGTTGAAGAGAATTGTAAACTACTAACAGTCTCCGATGCACATCAAAGGTCAACAAAAACTAGTGCTCCGGAGATGACATGTGAATGGGGAACAAAACATAATCAACATCGACCCATGGTGTGTTCACATCCAGGATAAATCCACAGATGTATTCAGCAACATCACCCTCCCCCGACAATAGACTCTTATCTGCATTTTTAAGATAGGATTCATCATACAGAGCAGTCATCTTCACATAAAACCAACAATCTGTAGTCGTTGCCCTTATGTGAACATTGTCAGAGTGTCTAGCCAATTTTCGGAAGTAGTATAATGAAATGTTGATATGTTGAACCAAAAAAAAAACCAAAATCCATAAGATATAAACAATTTCTAAAAAATACAACTGTATGCTAAAGGTAACCAACACTGTCAAAACTAGTTACTAAACCAGTTAACTAAGGTAACCATAACTATCACAACGGAATTTGGAAAAAAAGAAAGTAACTCACATCATCATCTAGCCACTGTCCAGGAGTCTTTAGCTTGTAGAACCACATTTTAGATGATATTGGGACAGACCCAAATCTGAATGCAGGTTCAATCTTATCATTGTCTCCAGGGAATTTTTCAATCCTTCAATATAAAAGCATATTAGTATACACATTGACATTAAAAATTACCATATTAGTATCCACACAATACATTACCATATAAAAACATTAAAAATACACACTAACCATGTAAGACCCCAACTTTTTATGAATAAAATTAAATTTCCTCTATATATTATTTTGATTAGTAAGGGGATGAATTGATGAATGTGGAAAGTTATGGGTTATATGCACAGATATTTCAAAATAATCAAGTGGTTATAAAATATTCTTGTTGTCGGGGAATATTCGTTTGGTCGTGGAATATACTTGTTGTCGGGGAATATTCGTACGACGGCGCAGCCATTTGTGGGCTCCATAACGGAAAACTGTCGGATGAAGAAAACGACAAGAATAAGTTTTCTATTAATAACGGCGTAACGGTTACCGTTAACACTGTTAAAATACCCGGGGGTTAAAATAAAGTAATACGCGTTGTTGCACAATAGCACACAGTATTGCACAATATTTTATATTTTTGTTGATTCAATAATCGTCACTGCACAGTATTTTACATTATCAAATTAATAATTCATATTATTTGAATAATATTATTAGACAACATTATTGGCAATGTCTAGGAAGTTCTGTCTAGGAAAGGGGTTAGGTAATTGCGCGCCAGTAAGGAGAAATCCTTATCGGAAGGCCCCCTCTTTCCTGAGAACGACCTGGTTGTCAATATTGTGGTTCTGTAATATTATTTGTGAATAATTAATTATTGATAAAAATGATAAGAAAATATTTATTCGATGTGGATATAAGTGGAGGAATTTTTAACAAAAGAGACAATTGTTGAAAATTGATATTTTATATTCTTTGATAAAATAATTCATTCAAATATATTATTGTAGAATTACATTATAAGTGTATGATGTAATAATATAATAATGGTGATATTTTTACAATGAATGCACGATATACGAATAAAATGAGGAGGAAGAGAGCAAATTGGGTCCGGAGAAGTTAAATATATTGGTGGGCTCTATTTTTGACTGAAATTTGATTATAGCCTGCAAGTTCGTTCGTATGTAAATTTGGGTCATTTTTCGTTCAGAATTTGGAAAAACTTTCTTCTACAAAGTTGTAGAGAATTAAATTTTATATGGAATGGACATAAAATTTATATTTTTCTGATAAAAGGGCTATTTATTATGAATTATTGAAGTTCTAGAATATTGGGTTTGAATTGATTTTTGGTGGAGGAGATTCTAGAAGGTGCGGGCCCCACTCTAGTTATTTGTGTGTTAAATATGCTGAGAATTGAATTTCAAAGTGGTGGTGCGTGAATATAATAAATATAATATTTTATTAAATTTTCTGCTTTGGTGTTCTAAATATTTTCCTATAAATAGGGTGCTTAGGTTAGAATTGAAAATCACACCAGAATCAGAAGTTTCTCTCTCTATAATATCGAGAGTATTTTTGTGAGTATTTAGATACTTTGAGTGTTGTTAAACAGTACAAGTTTTTTTAGTAAAATATCCGATATTCCAGTCAGAAGTACCTTTCTGTTGAGGTAAGGGATGTTATTTTTTTCGTAAATGATGTTATTTCTTTCAATATCATTACACCGAAATATTGGTATGAATTTTATTATGAAATTTTTACCTTTTCATGTCGAGGTTACTATTCACGTATACAGCACTATTCACGTATACGACACTATTCACGAATATGGTACTATTCACAAAGTCTAATTTTTTAATGAATTTTTTACCTTTTTCATGTCGGGATTACTATTCACGTATACGGCACTATTCACGAATACGGTACTATTCACAGAAAAATTAAATTTTCTTTTCTTTGTCCAAGTTGTCTGTTATGGTTCCTATCTTTGATTGGATCCAAGTTTTGAGCTTCATTCTTGAATTTTGCTCCACAATTGATTATTATGGAGTATTTTTGAACTTGGATAAGCTGATTTACAAATCCCTAATCTTTGTCCTTTATCTCACTAGATTTGTTCTTTAAAATATTTTTCATCATCCTCAGTCTTAAATGGTAATACAAACGAATATCTTTGGCCTGTAGTGCAAAGATGAATGATTATTTGACGAATATTTTTGGCCTGTAGTGCAAAGATGAATGATTATTTAACGAATATCTTTGGCTTGTAATGCAAAGATGATTACCTGATGAATATTTTTAGCCCGTAGTGCAAAGATGGACAGGTGTTGAGATGAATATGACCAACTGATGATACAAATAAATATCTTTGGCCCGTAGTGCTAAGATGAATATTTGATTCAAGATATATATTGATTGATATTACAAGGATAAAATATTGATTATGGATTTTTAAATCATAGAAGTTAGTAGACATTATTTCCTACTTAACTCTTCTGATGCATTGTTACTTCCGCTGCAGTTGTTGATCTAAAAGTTGTTGTCCATAATATTTTATCTGATTTGTTGAAGACTAATGATAAAATTTTCTTTATTATCTTAGTCATAATATTCTTTACTAGGCTAGTTGAGCTTACCTTTTTATTCTATTGTCCTTTTCAGGAAATGAGAATGTCGTAGGGACTAGTCGGGGGACAAAGTGATGGTTAGAGTAGAGCAGTAGTAGTCCTCACTATTTTGTAAAATAGTGTGATAATAACTGTAATGAGGACTCAGTTTGAGTGTTAATATTTTCTACATGTTTGTATTGACACTCACAGTTGTCTGGTCGTAATTCTCACGACCTTTTGTTATAAAAAGATTGTATCTGGTTTCTGTACCATGTGTTTGGCGACTCAGAATGGGTTGGGTGGATTGGACCTATTCTGGGGGCGTCACAGTTGGTATCAAAGCTTAGGGATATGATCTTTGGCGGAGATCTGGGAATAGAACTAGGAGGGGAGAGACGAATAAATCCTTCTCTAGTGTGTCGTACCTAAGCTTATTTGGTATTTAATTGGTCGGTCAGAACATAGGGTTAATATGTGATATGTTAATTTGTTTAATTAACCCTTGTTTTATGTCAATATTTGAGAATGACAGTTGAAAATCTAAACAATGGAGTGAATGAGACTTTTGAGACACCTTTAATCACCAACCAGGAGAACGTGCAAAAGAAAGGCAATATTCCTCCTATAAATAACATCATCGATTAAACGATGAACGATGGGATGTTTAGAAGTTTTTTGCAGTTCATGCAAAACCAAACGAGTGAGACTCGTGTTCAAAATACAGGTGGAAATAATAACAACTCACGGCTTGTCACTGCCAAGCAGTTCAAAGAGTTGGGACCACAAGAGTTTTTGCGAAAGCCAGATACAATCAAGGCGAAAACGTGGATTAAGCAAATTACCAAGATATTTGATATCTTGGAATGCACGGAGGAACAGAAGGTTCCATTCGCCACCTTTATGTTCCGTGGAGAGGCAGATTACTGGTGGGAATCTGTGAAGCGTACCTAGCCTGCCGCACTCAAGATGTCTTGGGAGGCATTCCAGACACTGTTTAATAGAAAGTACTTTCCAGAAAGTATTCGTCATATAAAAGAGGTAGAGTTTATCAAACTAGAACAGAACAACATGACTGTGTCCCAGTATGAGACTAAGTTCGTGGAGTTATCCCGATTTGCGTCTCATTTGGTGGATAATGAGGAACGTATGACGCGGATGTTTCTGAGAGGTTTGAAACCTGAAATTTATCAATACCTCATTTCTCACAAATTTTCTTTATATTCAGATGTAGTGAACAGGGCTCAGTTATTAGAATGAGATAATGAGTCTGTTCAACCAAGGGAGAACAACCAAGGTCGTACCGGTGGCAGCAGTCATCGGAACAACGATAACCGACGGGGAGTAAATTATCAGGCTAGAAATGGTAACCACTTCGGTGGTAATCATGGCCAAGATAATAGAAGAAGTGAGTCGGGGGGAGATTTCAAGAAGAGAAGGTACAACAATGACAACGTGAAGACGTCGATAGCAGCACCAACATCAACTGTTTATAGGGGAGGAGAATGACCACCGGTCGTATGCTATAAATGCGAAGAAGAGGGACACATCAGTCCAAAATGCCCACAATAATTCAAGGTGTGTTATAGCTGTGGAAAGCAAGGTCATATAGCTCGAGAGTGTCCGGTAGCGAAACCAAGTCCAGCGGGGATGGTGACTCCAACGGCTGTCCCGGACAAGTCAAAGTCGGTGATTCCTGGAAGAGCGTTTGTCGTGGCTGCCAAAAATGTGAGGAACCCGAACGAGGTTATCACGGGTTAGTTAATCATAAATTCTTGCGAAGTCTATACCTTATTAGATACCGGTTTTACCCATTCTGTTATTTCACCTACTTGTGCTCAACGTTTGAACTTGATTTCTGAGAAATTAGACTTTGACTTATCTGTTGAAATTCCGTTGGGAGAAACCTTCGTTACATCTACAGTTTACAAATCTTTCTTGATTCAAATTGGCACCCTCATCCTACCTGTTGATCTTATATCTTTGAAAATACTTGCATTTGATGTGATTTTAGGAATTGACTGGTTAACCACTTATCATGCCAAAATTGATTATTTTCATAAGGTTGTTAGTTTTCATATTCCTAACCAACCTGTTGTACGAATTCAAACAACCAAACCACTAAAATCAATCAATGTCATTTCAAGTCATAAAGCTATTCGTTTATTGAAAAACGGATGTCAAGCTTTCTTAACCCATGCCACTGATTTAAACCAGAATACGTCAGATTTGAATGATATTTTTGTTGTTAATGAGTTTACTGATGTATTTCCTGAAGAACTTGCTAGTCTACCCCCAGAACGTGAAGTTGAATTTTTATTGACCTTCGGTACAAAACCCATTTCTAAAACCCCATATCGAATGGCTTCTATTGAACTTCAGGAGTTAAAGGTCCAACTACAGGAGTTGTTAGACATCGATTTTATACGTCCTAGTATGTCTCCTTGGGATGCTCCTGTTTTATTCGTAAAGAAAAAAGACGGTAGTACACGACTTTGTATTAACTATCAGTAGTTGAACCATGTCACCATCAAGAATAGGTATCCGTTACCTCGCATTGATGACATGTTTGACCAGTTGCAAGGTGCGCAATTCTTCTCAAAGATAAATCTTCGTTCTGGATATCATCAGTTAAAGATTAAAACTGATGACATTCCAAAGACTACCTTTAGAACTCGATACGCGCATTACGAATTTCTAGTTATATCTTTCGGATTAACCAATGTCCATGCTGCGTTCATGGATATGATGAACCGAATATTTGAGAAATATTTGGACCATTTTGTGGTTGTCATTATTGATGACATCCTAATATACTCCAAAAGCCTCAAACATTTCTTCACCCAGAACGAACTCAATATGCGACAACGATGTTGGTTGGAGCTGTTGAAAGATTACGAAAAGCGAACGTGGTAGCTGACGCATTGATTAGAAGATCATATGCGGGAACGAGTGCGATGCTGTCAACACAAAGACCTATTTTGTGTGACTTAAAAAAGATGGAGATAGAGTTCAAGACTCTGGGAACCCACGTGATGATGTCAAATATACGCGTAGAGCCAGGTTTAATTGATAAAGTTAAAGCTGCTCAAGCTACAGACCCGAAGCTGATAAAGATGAAGAAGAAGGTGCAAGAAGGTGCGGTTCCAGAAGCAAGAATCGATGTAAAAGGAATACTTCGAGTCAACTCCAGACTTTGTGTTCCTAACGATCCTGACTTGAAGTATAGAATCATGATGGAGGCATAACACACCGTTTGCAATCCATCCTGGAAGTATCAAAATGTATCGTGATCTTCGACATACATTTTGGTGGAGCAATATGAAGAGAGAAATCGCGAAGTTTATCTCGAGGTGTTTAACGTGTCAAGGCGAAGCATCAAGAGCCATAAGGTGTGAAGAGGCCCGACCCTCTCGCTGGTGACTTCTTGTGTGGGATGCACCGAAGCCAAACTCTTTGTAGGGGACACCGTTTTTGTGCGGTGGCAAACTGATAAGTACCATTGTGAGGTGCTATGGTTGAGGCACCATGAGAGTCACAGTTGGAATCGAAGAAATGACTTAGGAGTTAGAATCGGAAATGAAAACGAGGTATCCTCACTTTTTCGAAACACCAGGTACGCACGTCAATTTCGAGGATGAAATTTTATAAGGAGGGAAGGTTGTAAGACCCCGTCTTTTTATGAATAAAATTGAATTTCCTCTATATATTATTTTGATTAGTAAGGGGATTAATTGATGAATGTGAAAAGTTATGGGTTATATGCGCAGATATTTTAAAATAAGCAAGTGGTTATAAAATACTATTGTTGTCGGGGAATATTCGTACTATGGCGCAGCCATTTGTGGGCCCCATAACAAAAAACTGTCAGATAAAAAAACGACAAGAATAAGTTTTCTATTAATAACGGCGTAACGGTTACCGTTAACACTGTTGAAATACCCGAGGGTTAAAATAAAGTAATACGCGTTGTTGCACAGTAGCACACGGTATTGCACAATATTTTATATTATTGTTGATTCAATAATTATCACTGCACAATATTTTATATTATCAAATTAATAATTCATATTATTTGAATAATATTATTAGACAGCATTAGTGGCAATGTCTAGGAAGTTCTGTCTAAGAAAGGGGTTAGGTAATTGCGCGCTAGTAAGGAGAAATCCTTATCGGAAGGCTCCCTCTTTCCTGGGAACAACCTGGTTATCAATATTGTGGTTCTGTAATATTATTTGTGAATAATTAATTATTGATAAAAATGATAAGAAAATATTTATTCGATGTGAATATAAGTGGAGGAATTTTTAGCAAAAGAGACAATTGTTGAAAATTGATATTTTATATTCTTCGATAAAATAATTCATTCAAATATATTATTATAATATTACATTATAAGTGTATGATGCAATAATATAATAAATAATAATGGTGATATTTTTACAATGAAAGCACGATATACGAATAAAATAAGGAGGAAGAGAGCAAATTGAGTTCGGAGTATTTTTGTTACAAAAAACATATTAAATATGTTGGTGGGCCTCATTTTTGACTGAAATTTGATTATAGCCTGCAAGTTCGTCCATATGTAAATTTGGGTCATTTTTCATTCGAAATTTGGAAAAACGTTTTTCTACAAAGTTGTAGAGAATTAAATTTCACATGAAATGGACATAAAATTCTTATTTTTTAGATAAAAGGGATATTTATTATGAATTATTGAAGTTCCGAAATATTGGGTCTGAATTAATTTTTTGTGGAGGAGATTCTAGAAGGTGCGGGCCCCACTTTTGTCTTTTGTGTGTGAAATGTGCTGAGAATTGAATTTCAAAGTGGTGGTGCGTGAATATAATAAATGTAATATTTTATTAAATTTTTTGCTTTGGTGTTCTAAGCATTTTCCCAAAAATAGGGTGCTTAGGTTAGAATTGAAAATCACACTAGAATCAGAAGTTTCTCTCTCTATAATATTGATAGTATTTTTTTGAGTATTTAGATACTTTGAGTGTTGTTAAACAGTGCAAGTTTTCTTCAGCAAAATATCCGATATTCCAGTCAGAAGTACCTTTCTGTTGAGGTAAGGGATGTTATTTTTTTTTGTAAATGATGTTATTTCTTTCAATATCATTACACCGAAATATTGGTATGAATTTTATTACGAAATTTTTAACTTTTCATGTCGAGGTTACTATTCACTTATATGACACTATTCACGTATAGGACATTATTTACAAATACGGTACTATTCAAGAGTACTATTCACGAAGTATGCTTTTTCTTCTAAAATTTTTACCTTTTTCATATCGGGGTTACTATTCACGTATACGACACTATTCACGAATACAGTACTATTCACAAAAAAAATTAAATTTTCTTTTCTTTGTCCAAGTTGTCTGTTATGGTTCCTATCTTTGATTGGATCCAAGTTTTGAACTTCATTCTTGAATTTTGCTCCACAATTGATTATTATGGAGTATTTTTGAACTGGGATAAACTGATTTACGAATCCCTAATCTTTGTCCTTTATCTCACTGGATTCGTTCTTTAAAATATTTTTCATTATCCTCAGTCTTAAATGGTGATACAAACGAATATCTTTGGCCTGTAGTGCAAAGATGAATGATTATTTGACGAATATATTTGGCCTGTAGTGCAAAGATGAATGATTATTTGATGAATATCTTTGGCCTGTAGTGCAAAGATGAATGATTATTTGATGAATATCTTTGGCCTGTAGTGCAAAGATGATTACCTGATGAATATGTTTGGCTTGTAGTGTAAAGATAGACAGGTGTTGAGATGAACATGACGATTTGATGATACAAATGAATATCTTTGGCCCGTAGTGCAAAGATGAATATTTGATTCAAGATATATAATGACTGATGTTACAGGGATAAAATATTGATTATAGACTTTTAAATCATAGAAGATAGTAGACATTATTTCCTACTTAACGCTTCTGATGCATTGTTACTTCCGCTACAGTTGTTGATCTAAAACTTGTTGTCCATAATATTTTATTTGATTTATTGAAGACTAATGATAAATTGTTCTTTATTATCTTAGCCAAAATATTTTTTACTGGGCTAGTTGAGCTCACTCTTTTATTCTATTGTCCTCTTCAAGAAATGAGAATGTCACAGGGACTAGTCGGGGGACAGAGTGATGGTCAGAGTAGAACAGTAGTAGTCCTCACTATTTTTGTAAAATAGTGTGATAATAACTGTAATGAGGACTCAGTTTGAGTGTTTATATTTTCTATATATTTGTATTGACACTCACAGTTGTCTGGTCGTAATTCTCACGATCTTTTGTTATAAAAAGATTGTATTTGATTTATGTACCATGTGTTTGGCGACTCAGAATGGGTTGAGTGGATTGGACCTATTCTGGGGGCGTCACAAACCAAATCATAATTGGACAGTCATGAGTAACCAATTTAATCAATCTCTATATTGTAAACAGTTACCTGGTAACCAAAAAATAATAACATAGTAACCAAAACTCCACTTTAAGGGCACATTAATTGTAACCAAAACATAATATAATAGTAACTAAAACATAATATAACAGTAACCAAAACATAATATGATAGTAACCATAACATAATATAATAGTAACCAAACAGAAACATCATGTAATCAAACCCAATTTAAGCAACCTATATGTACTAAACAAATACCTAGTAACCAAACATAATATAATAGTAACCAAACTTTACTTTGAGGGCACATTAATAGAAACCAAAATATAATATAATAGTAACCATAACATAATGTAATAGTAACCAAAACATAATATAATAGTAACTAGAACATAATATAATAGTAACCAAACAGAAACATCATGTAATCAATCCTAATTTAAGCAACCTATGTATACTAAACAATTACCTAGTAACCAAAATATAATATAATAGTAACCAAAACCCCACTTTGACGGCACATTAATAGTAACCAAAACATAATATAATAGTAACCAGAACATAATATAGCAGTAACCAGAGCATAAAATAATAGTAACCAGAACATAATTTAATAGTAACCATTTGTTTCTAAAGGAAAACAAATTTATTTATTTTTATAAAAAACTATATCATTGTTAAACTACAAATAACATACCTTTTCTTGTTATTTAGGCCAATCTTAAACCATTGATCAAATAATACATCTTTATATTTGGATGACATAGCTATGCATACATTGGGGAATGTAGAAAGACCTCTGCGTATTTGAGTAGGACCCACAGCAGTAGAAGATGAACCAGCAGATCCAAACTTCGTTGTATATGGACTCCTCAAAATAGCACTCTTGGCAGGTTCACGAACCGGTCTACCACCGAATTTATAGGCACTTCTCTCCACCTCAGCACACTGAACTATATCCTGAGTAGTTAATATCATTTCATCAAGTACCGACCTATTTTTTGCCTTGAATTTATTCCCCTTTATCAATTGACAAAAAAGGTAACAGATACAATTAGATTTTCAACCCAATATATGCAGGTAATTAATATATGCAATAACCAATCCAAACTATAATATAATGCAGTAAACAACCCAACATATGCAGGTCACTAATATATGCAATAACCAATCCAAACAATAATATAGTAACCAATGTATGAAGTAACAGAAATACTATAATGCAGTAACAAAAATGTTGTAATGCAGTAACAGAAACTATAATGTAGTAATATAAATACTATAATGCAGTAACCAATATATGCAGGTAACTATTATCACCCGAAAAGCTGACTGAACAGTAGCAAACTAGCTATAATGCAGTAACCAACCCAACATATGCAGGTAACTAATATTTTAAAAGAACACTAACCTCATCAGGGGTAAAAACAACAAGCTCTTTCCCATATGATATAATAGTAACCAGACCAAAATATAATAGTAACAAAACATAATATAACAGTAACCAAACATAAACAGCATGTAATCAAAACCAACATATGCAGTAACAAATCCAACATATGCATGTAACTAATATTTTAAAATAACACTAACCTCAGCAGCAATATAAACAACAAGCTCTTTCCTAGTTGATTGGGTTAAAATATCAAAAGATGGCATGTTATTGTTCTTGCCAATCTGTGAAAAAAAAACTAATTAATCATTAAAACAAAAAACACATAACATAGAAAAAAATAAACAAATATGTTTAACCTTTTCATCATCTCCATCCATATGAACCTAGTAGGGGTAAAAACAACAAGTTCTTTCCTAGAATTCTGTCTCAAAGTATCAACAGTCGGCTGGCCATTTTCATTGGCAACCTGTAAAATATAAAAACACTAAATAACCGATAAAAAAAACATATAACACAGCAAAAAACAGACAAAATATGTTTAACCTTGACAATATCTTCATCATCATTATTTTTTCTTTCAAACTGGTTTGACACATATGAACCATGACCTACATCATGGAACTCTTCCAACGTAACATCATGATCTACCTTTTTAGCAGTCTCAGTGTCATCATCATCCTCTCATTAACTTTCGAACCATCATCATCATCATCATCCTTCTCATTGCCTTTCGAACCATCGTCATCGTCATCGTCATCATCATCGGCATCATCATCATCAGCATCATCATCATCGGAATCATCATCATCATCATCATCTTTCTTGTCATCATCATCGTCATCGCCTTTGTTCCCACCTTCGCTAATATTAGGGCGGCCACATAGCTCCTTTCTAATAATGAACCTTATGTTCCTGCATATCTCAACATGTAAAACATGCAGTTCGTCCCTCATATCAACCCCCAACTGTTCAATGTCTTTCTTAAGTTCAGTCACCTTCTTTTCCAAAGGCCTCACCGGTGCATCAAATACATCTTTTACATCAGAAATAGAAAACCCAACATCTCCACCCTTCATATTTTTATCCACCTTCCTATCTGTTTCGTTTCCATTGAAAAAGTGAAAACTGCCCAAATCCAAACGATCATTCTCCTCAGTCGTAGGAATCAAGCTTTGTATCCTCAGCAGAAAAATATTAAGAACAGTAAAATATAGCATCTAAAAAACATTAAATTATTAAAACAAAAAAAATAGTACACAAAGAATCATAAAATATAATCAGTAACCAACTGCATATATAAAGGTAACCAACTACAATGTTGTTAGTAACCTGTATACCTGTCCAAAACCAAACACTAGATCATTCAGCTTGTCATTTTTGGGGGCCTTCACTAATTCCTTCCATCTAAATAATCAAACATCCAACGGATGCTCATCAATGCAGAAACCCCAAACATTAAGTGTCAGAATGGTTTCAAACAAGAAAACTTGAAAAACATACGGCAGTCCATTCAACTTATAAGATTTACAATAACTGCTCTTATAAAAATTGTATATACAACCCCCATCATTTCCCTTCTTTAAATGTCCCTTCAAAGCATTCGATAAAGAATATTTTGTCTGCTCAAAGGCAACTTTCCCCCACGAATAACTATTAACATCGCCAACAGATAGAAAGTTAATCAATGCCTCATCGACATAGTTATCTGAAATAGTAGATAGAATGAAATTACAAACCAACAGAATAATAGACATCCTCACAACCTCATCATCATCATCAAAAACTGCCCCCGGTATATCCTCACTATACTACTACGTGTTACAGCCTCATTCCCAAAAAACCTTTCCACCAACAAATTTTCCATACCTTTATATTCAGATATATCCTCCCCGCCTTGCCATCTCAAACCAGAAATCAAACAGAATTCTGGCAAACCAAATCTAATCCTTTTCTCTCCAAACAAAAACCACATTTCACCATCATCCCTTTGATGAACCTCCCTCACAAGAGCATGGTGAATAATCTGTGAATACATTTGGTGTTCACGGAAATCATCAAAATTCCCAAAACATGACAGCTTAAACTTTTTAAACTGAGTTTGGTTCAATTTCTTCATAACCAGACTAGGAACTTCCATGTCACACCAATATATGATTTTCTCTATGAACTTTCTATGGCATTCCTGATAATAAAGATCCCAAATCTGCAAATACAATACATTACCATATAAAAACATTAAAAATACACACTAACCAAATCATAATTGAACAGTCATTAGTAACCAATTTAATCAACCTCTATATTGTAAACAGTTACCTAATAACAAAAAAATAATAACATAGTAACCAAAACTCCACTTTGAGTGCACATTAATAGTGACCAAAACATAATATAATAGTAACCAAAACATAATATAACAGTAACCAAAACATAATATGATAGTAACCATAACATAATATAATAGTAACCAACCAGAAAAATCATATAATCAAACCCAATTTAAGCAACCTATATGTACTAAACAAATACCTAGTAACCAAAACATAATATAATAGTAACCAAAACTTTACTTTGAGGGCACATTAATAGAAACCAAAAAATAATATAATAGTAACCAGAACATAATATAATAATAACCAAAGCATAATATAATAGTAACCAGAACATAATATAATAGTAACCAAACATAAACATCATGTAATCAAACCTAATTTAAGAAACCTATGTATACTAAACAATTGCCTAGTAACCAAAACATAATATAATAGTAACCAAAACCCCACTTTGAGGGCACATTAATAATAACCAAAACATAATATAATAGTAACCAGAACATAATATAGTAGTAACCAAAACATAAAATAATAGTAATCAGAACATAATTTAATAGTAACCAAACAGAAACATCATGTAATTAAGCAACCCATGTATACTAAACAAGTACCTAGTAACCAAAACATAATATAATAGTAACCAAAACTTTACTTGGATGGTACATATTCATCTTAGAAAAAATAAATTCACCATTAACCAAATAGAACAACATCAATTCCCAACATAAATTCACAAGTATCCATAAACAACTAATAATTCCAAATTCTTAAAAACATTTAAATTAGCACACCTTTAGAAGTTTTTGTCGGGGAATAATATTCCGGCTATGAATATCATCTTCACCTTCAATCCCAGGTTTAATTGCCGAAACTTCAAAATCAGATTCCAAATCCTATACTTCCTTAGACTTGTTAGAACCATGTCTCAACAACTTATTACCCTTTATAGGGGATTTGTCAACTCCCTTCTTCCCTTTCTTTGGTGACTTGACCACACCAGCCTTCACCGTGGAAAATTTCTTCACATTCTTAACAGAATCATCCTCCGTGATTCTTTTCCTCTTGCCATCTTTCTTCCTTGTATCAACCATCTTACACAAATTGAAACAAACCAACCTCCGTTCCCTATTTCAATAAATCAAACTGTCGTACTTGACTAATGTAAAAACCATATTATGCATAAAAAATCGTAAATAGATAAACAAAAAATTCAACAATGATATACTACTTTAATACATAATACATTAAACTAGTGAGTCAAATACTAACCTGTAACGAATATATGTGAATTCGAACACTCCTTCCTTGCAGACCACCGACGGCGACAACGAGTAAGGACGACGATGAAGAAGAAAGCAACAAGAATAAGGTGAGAAGAAAAAGAAACTAACTAGTAACGAACACTATAGAAGTAGAAAGCAAAGATAGAAGAAAAGATGTTAGGTTTCCAAGTTCCCAAATTACAAAATAAGGGTTTCCTACTAAAGGGGCCTACAGTAAACAAAATAAATAAATGAGAAAGGCGGTTATCATACAATTCAAAAAAACCAATCCGAACAAAAAATACGGGAACAGTTTTTTAATTAGAAAATTAATTTACCATGTCACCACCCCATTATTAATCAGCTAAATTAAAGAAATACTAATTACATTAATTTTATAAATAAACTATTTAAAATATATTAATTATGTAAATATTTTCTGGATACACTTTAATTGTAATTTTTTCTTAAAATGTACTAAGAATTGTAATTGTTCCTTGAATTTAACGGGATTTATTGGATCCTAATTTTAATGGGACTCAATTTTTTAAACTCTATAAGATTAGGGTTGGGTATGGAATATACACTCTCACCCTCGACCTGCTATTATATATATAATTTTTTTAAATATTAACATTTTGTATATATATATATATGTAATTATGTACTTATTTATGCTATTTCATTATAAATTCATAACACTTGTAATGTAATATGTTACTAGTAATAAAAATGTTGCATGTTGTATGACTTTGTATTAAAAATAGTTGTACAAAGTGTCGACACCGGGAAATTTCGATTCCTAATTTTGTTTCTTCTACCCTTTATATTTCGCTATGTGATTTAAGTTATATTGCTTAAAGGGTGAGATTTTAGGAAAAGACCAACATACATGTCGACGATTTTGAAAAGATTGATTTTTTATAATTGGGCCGAATTAGACAAAGTCACCAGTTGGTATGAGTTCAAAAGGATGTACCAACTCATCTGGGTTTTGAAGATTTTTTGCAATATGGTTTAATATGTTACTCCATTTAATTGGTTTGGAACCCGAGATTCATAGAGTTCGGGGGCTTGCTTAAACGAGGGAAGGTGTTAGGCACCCCCCGACTTTCGTGAAACACGGTTGCTGCTACTTTTCATTCCCTATGCATTAAGTGTGTGTGTGTGAATATGCGAAAGTGCTTTATTTTGAAAGTAGTGTTGTGCCTCTTTGGACCTATGTACAAAGAGTTTAATTTATATAAAAGTTCATTTTTTATTAGATAAAGTCTATGAAAGTGATATTTTTTGGAAAGCTGGTTTTCAAACCGTTCACCCAAATAGGAATCGAGACCCTTTGATACTTCCAATTTTTATTCTATTAGCAGCTTGATTTGATTTTAATCGAGATGCGAAGTATCTTCGAAAGCTAAATCGAAACAATTTACAAGGGTCGGGCTCTTGGTGGGTATGGAATCCATCGAAGTAAGCACGAACACCACATACATGATTTTCCATTATTTCAGGGCCTTAAATTCGGATACCGTTTTAAGGCCCGCGATTTACATGTACAATGGATTGCAAGCTGACAATACAACTTAAACAAGTCCATCACGGGAATCGGATCTAGATCCATTGATTGGAACTTCGACCCTGTGGTTCTTAGGCTCACATGACATCATTTAAAAGCCTGCACAATGAATATATTAAAACAAAGTATATAAATATACTTCCTAACTTCGCCAAACAAGTGATTTATCGGTTAAATCCTTATATGCGAGTACATGAGCTTCCCGCTTCCTCTAGATACTGATATAGGGTCACGTGGTTGCCACATATTTACAAAACTAGAAATTAAAGTAGATCTATCTAGATCATAGCCAATCTAGCTTAACGGTTCAAGTGTTGTAACTTTTGAACCGGTTAAAAGCTAGATCTGGCCAGTGAAAGTAGTATGCATACAAGCCAATCATGTATGATAATAAAGCATATACTTTGGAGGCAATCTTATTTATTTATTAATAAAAATATTCATTTATTAAAGGCATTTAATTATCTACATGGTGCTGTTTTTATAATATATAAATAATCCATAGTTTTAAGCAATGCTTTTAGAATCATGATGATGATCATGCCAATGAGATCTAAATTCTTAGAAAGCTCTAAAACTAAAATAGTTCCTAATCATGGGATTACTAAAAAGGGTATTAGTAAATCCGGATAGATTAGTACATATGTTGGTTGCTCATTAGATGAGGATGATTGATCTCATAATCATTTGTGTGGAGACACTAAAGCAAGTATGTAGGTACTTATTGGAGAATAAGTTCACTGAACGTGACTCGCTATGGAATACCTAATGGAGTTTTACTCGCCTGTCAATAGGAATTCCTAATGTGATAGTAGTACAAGTGATCCTTGGACTTGAGATCATCATAGTATCTTGTATGTAATGAATTATACTTTGACTTATTCCTTAAAGCCCTTTAGGGTATATAAAAGGGTATGCTTGGGTATAATGAGTTACATATGGAGACAATGAATGATCAATAAAGAATCTATCACCTCTAGTAAAGGAGGAGATATGTCCTATGTGATTCGTTAAATGACAACCCAGGAATCCTTGGCCAAGGTAAAATGAAATTAGAAAGGAGTTTCTAATTTATATTATTTGGAGTTGTGCATTTTCTAATCGAAATACATATAATTAAATAAAATAAGACTTGACAGTAAATTCATGTCTTATATTTAATTGGGACATTGTATGGTGGAAGGATTGAATTGTATGGTAACTATTTACTCACAGGTTCTTTTATGATTAATGTTGAAATCTATATTATCTGGAAAGTCGTTGATCGCTAGGGAGGCTTATCCCTATTGTAGAATAAATATTATTTATTTAAATAGATTATTAGTTTAATTTACTTATTTAAATAAGATTAGAATTGTTCTAATTGATTTATTCACAACCGGTTTAATATGGAGAACCTAAAGGGTCACACCATAAAAGGAAGAATAATTATTTAAGAAGGTAATGGCATAATCGTAATAATACATTAAGTGAAATTAATTTAATCTATGGTGATAGAATAAATTAAATAGCTTAATATTTATTATTTAATATTTTTGAAATATTAAATATAAATTAATAAGAGGAGTCTTATTAATATTATTATAATTATTATTTTTTTAATTTCTAAAGGAGTTTAGTAATTAATTTAATATTAGTACTCTCATTTATTCCTAATAAGATTAGGAGACAAATTAATTAAATAAATTTAATTAATTATTTCCCATGTGGTGGGAAGCCTAAATTAATTAAAGGAGTTTAATTAATTAAAAGAAATCCCATGTCTAATAGGATTAGAAGGGTTGACCAATATCTATATAAGAGGATTCTTATAATAGATATTACTTGATGCAATTCCAATTGTTGGAGAGTACTCATTTTCTATAGAGGATAGAAAACTAAGCCAACCACCCTCCTTCTTGATAATTCATCTTCCTTGGTGGATCACCTCTAGAGGCCAAACACTTGGGTGGCTAACGTTGATCAAAGGAAGGAATCTAATCCGGAAATTCAAGGAGATCACGAAGAATAAGGAGTTGAACTAGTACCTGTGGAAGCTTCGTTCTACAAGGGTATGATTCCATAACTTTTTATTTATCGTTTTAAATTAATAATTTGCATAAAGGATGATCCGGGTAATGGTTTTGTAGAAATTTTTTTAAACTCAGATATACCATGCTTCCGCTAATTTTTGCAATTTGATTGCGTCACGATTTCGTACAAACCCAACAGTGGCATCAGAGCCAAACTTTTATGCAATTATTAATTTATTTTTGATTTCATATACATATGGGTATATATTTAAAATAATTTATTGGGCATAATTTTATTGTATAAAATTATTTTTTTTTAAGAAAAAAAAATGACGTTTTTTTTTTTGGGACGAATCACAAATTTTTTTTTTGGGTGCTAATCTTGAATTCTGCAAAGAAAATGTGTTGTCTCTTTCTTATTCCAAAAAGAATGTGACCCATCAGGAAAGGACTCTTTTAATAAACCTGCAGGACTCTTTTAATAAAAGAAGGTGACTTATTTTTAAAAAAATAAATATGATATATTTATATATTATATTCTAAATAATTTTATAATTAAAATAAAGAGTTTATTTTAATCTTGAAATTGGATTTCATGCAATTTAAAATTGCCCATTAAATGATACTTATATATATATGAAATGTTTTAATTCATGAGATGAATATTTATTTATTGATATATATGGTGATATGTATGATAATAAATGGGGATTGATTATGGACTATTTGACAAATGTGATTGGATTTTATTTTAGTTGAATGCTTGAATGAATGAGTTTTATTACATGGGGTCTGTGTACCTCGTCTTCTCTAAATTTTTTTTCGTGATGTAAAATTCTATCTCCCTCCTATGTACTTCCCCTTGACTGCTGATCAAGGTTTCTATTTAAATTAAATAGTTTAATGTAATAGAAATAGTTAGAATTATCTTGAAAAAATTAGAGACCAAGGAGCAAGGAGCGCATGAAGACCCGTTTGTATGGAGCCCGGGTTTAAATGTAATAGTTATATTTAAATTTAAATTCTTGCACTCCTAGGTTTGACCTTTTGGTTCACTTGGTGGCTCTAGTGAACCAAACTAGAATAAAAGTCCATAATCAATCTGGGTAGAATATAGTATTCTATATTGCATGCTAAATATTATATATATTATATTTTATGCAAACATGCTTCGCATGTTTAATAAAATGACGCGTATTTTATATATATATGTGCATGCACGCTAAACAAATGAGACAAATAATAACAAATCCCTCAAAGAAATAATATTAAGTCCGAAGCGTTCAAATGATATTTGGAATATCGAACGTCGCCTTCTAGCATGATAATTAATATGAGCTTGTTGTGCTATCCACAAGGCGAGTATTGCATATTTAAGATGTTAATTAATCACATTTGATGCTTATCAAGAAAATTGAACGATCTAGTCTTGTTGTGCTATCCACAAGGACGATCATTTTTCTTTTTTGAATTTATAGAAGTGCTAGGCTGGACTTAACTTAAATCATTTTAGTTCGGATGTGCACACACTTGACCATTATGATTTAAGAGGCAAAATAAAAGGAGTTATATAGTGATGTAATTGACAAGAGTTGTCTACCTATTTATTTGTATATCGCTTGTTGTGCTATCCACAAGGTTATATACATTTGAAATGGGATCCTTATTCTCACTAGCAAATCTTTAATTAGATGTTGCCGAACTATATAAGTGAGGGTAATATAGTTTGATAAAAATAGTGGGAGATACCAATTTAAAATAAAGACCTAAATTTATTTTGGTATGCAAAATTAATAAAATGAATGTTTGCTAAAATGTTGTTTTTCACATGCAAAATTTTAAAAATGTCAAAATCACTAATTTCACTGCGAAGCATACTTGATGCTAATAAGCTTACTGGGCCGAATTATACGGACTGGCTAAGAAATCTGAGAATAGTTCTCACTGCTGAAAAGATTTCTTATGTCCTAAACTCACCTGTCCCTGGAACTGTTCCAGAAACAGCCTCTGAGGAAGAGATTGCCACCATTGTAAAGTGGCAAGATGATGCATCTGTGGCTCAATGCATCATGCTCGCATCCATGAATAACTAGCTTCAGCGTCAGCACGAAAACATGGATGCTCCTACTATGTTGATTCACCTCAAGGAGTTGTATGGTGAACAAAGTAGGACTGCTAGATATGAGATATCTAAGGAGCTCTTCCGATCTCGGATGACCAAGGGCAAAGTGAACATAAAGGAACAAAAGAAATCTGATCCAGCTAGCAAAGGAATGTGCTTCCATTGCAACGAGCCGGGTCATTGGAAGAGGAGCTGCAAGAAGTTTCTGGCAAAGAAGAAGCTTGGAGAAGCTTCGACTTCCAATCAAGGTTTGTTCATGATTGAAATTAATTTTTCAGAAAGTCAAAATTCTACTTGGGTATTGGATACCGGCTGTGGTTCTCACATATGTAATAATGTGAAGGGACTTGTTAGAAGTAGAAAGCTGAACAATGATGAGGTGATCCTACGAGTGGGGAATGGAGCAAAGGTTGCTGCATTAGTTGTATGAACTTATTATTTAGCAATGCCTTCGGGCAAGTCTATTTATCTTAATAATTGTTATTATGTTCCGAATATTATTAAAAATATTATTTGATATGGAAGGATTTAACGTTGTTATAAAGAACAATAGTTGTTCTATTTATAAAGACGATATTTTATATGGTGTTGGAAATTTGCGAAATGGACTTTATACACTTGACTTACAAGAAAATATTTTTCAAATTGAACAAACTAAGAGAAGGAAAAGAGATGATATTAATTATACCTACATGTGGCACTGTAGACTCGGTCATATCAATGAAACAAGATTATCCAAGTTGCATAAAGATGGGCTCTTTGAGTTATCTGATTATGAATCATATCCAACTTGTGAATCTTGTCTCATGGGTAAAATGACTAAATCTCCTTTTAGTGGAAAAGGAGAAAGAGTTACAGAGTTGTTGGCATTGATTCACACAGACGTTTGTGGACCTATACAACAAGTGCACGGGGTGGGTATTCTTATTTTATTACTTTCACTGATGATCACTCAAGATTTGGATATGTGTATTTAATGAAATACAAGTCAGAATCATTTGAAAAGTTCAAAGAGTTCAGAAGTGAAGTAGAGAAACAAACGGGCAAGAGTATAAAGATACTTCGATCAGATTGAGGTGGAGAATACTTAAGCGGTGAGTTTCTCAATTATCTCAAAGAAAATGGTATAATCTCACAATGGACTCCTCTAGGTACACCACAGTTAAATAGAGTATCTGAAAGGAGAAATCGAACACTGTTAGATATGGTTCGATCTATGATGAGTTTTACCGACCTTCCAATTTCCTTATGGGGATATGCCCTAGAAACGGCTGCATACCTACTTAACAAGGTACCTACCAAATCCGCCCCAAAGACTCCATATGAGATATGGAATGGGAGGAAACCAAATCTTAAGCATGTTAAGACTTGGGGTTGTCTAGCTTATGTAAAAAAGTTTGAAAACAATAAGCTACAGACTAAATCCGATAAGTGTAGATTTGTGGGATACCCTAAAGAAACTTTAGGGTATTATTTCTATCATCCAACTGATCAAAAGGTGTTTGTTGCGAAACATACTGCCTTCTTGGAAAAGGATTTTATCCATGAAGGGGTCAGTGGGAGTAAGATATATCTTGAAGAAGTTCAAGACCCACAAATTACCACGGATCAAAGTCAGGTACCTGACAAAGTAGAAGAACCTACTATACCACACCCTGTTCGTAAATCTGGAAGAGTACCGAAGATACCTGAGAGATATAGATTCGTTATAGAGGATGACGATGAGGTACACATCATGAATGATGATGATCCATTGAATTATGAACAGGCTATGAGTAATAAAAACTCAGGAAAATGGCTTGAAGCTATGAAATTCGAAATGGACTCCATGTATGAAAACAAAGTATGGACTTTGATTTCACCACCTGAAGGCATTAAGCCTATTGGGTGTAAATGGGTCTTTAAAAGAAAGACTGGAGCGGACGGCAAGGTAGAGACCTATAAGGCCCGACTGGTTGCAAAAGGTTTCAAACAAAGACAAGGAGTTGACTATGATGAAACCTTCTCACCAGTAGCTATGTTCAAGTCCATTCGGATTTTGCTTGCGATTGCAGCTTATAACGACTATGAGATCTGGCAGATGGACGTGAAAACGGCCTTCCTCAATGGGAAACTTGAGGAGGATGTGTATATGACACAGCCAGAGGGATTTGTTTCAAAGGTTGGAACAAATCAAGTCTGTAAGCTGCAACGATCCATTTATTGATTGAAGCAAGCTTCTCGTAGATGTAACATTCGTTTTGATGAGACAATCAAAGAGTTTGATTTTGTCAAAAACGACGATGAACCATGTGTGAACAAGAAGGTTAGTGGGAGCGCAGTTTCATTCCTTGTATTATATGTTGATGATATATTACTGATAGGGAATGACATTCCTATGCTACAATCGATTAAAATCAGGTTATCTAAACAATTCTCCATGAAGGACTTGGGAGAAGCATCCTATATTTTGGGGATAAAGATCTATAGAGATAGATCTAAAAGGATGCTTGGTTTATCCCAAGGAACGTACATTGATGCAATGCTAAAGAGGTTTAGCATGGAAGATTCCAAAAGAGGTCTCATGCCGATGAGCCATGGAATACATCTCTCCAAGAAACAGGCCCCAAAGACACCTGAGGAGAGAGACCGTATGAGTAAGATCCCTTATGCTTCTGCAATAGGATCTATCATGTACGGTATGATATGTACTAGACCGGATGTTGCTCATGCACTTAGTGTAATGAGCAGATACCAGTCAAACCCTGGAGAAGAGCACTGGAAGGCAGTGAAGAATATCCTAAAGTACTTGAGAAGGACTAAAGATATTTTTCTTGTCTACGGTGGGTCTGAATTAAAACTCAAGGGATTCACAGACTCAAGTTTTCAAACAGACCAAGATGACAGTAAATCTGTTTCAGGGTATGTGTTTACCTTGAAAGATGATGCAGTGAATTGAAAAGGTTCCAAACAACAAAAGGTTGTTGGTTTAGTGACAAAGACAAAGTATATAACTGTAAGTGAAGCTGCAAGTTGATGTTTTAGATGAAAAGTTCATTACAGAATTAGGAATAGGTCCTAAGTCTCATCTTGAATCTAAACATGTGTTGCGGCACTTTGATTAAAGAAATCACTGAAAGAGGAGAGTGTAGACTCTCAAGACAACATTGCAGATCCATTAACTAAAGCTTTAACACAACAGCAGTTTGATCGTCACTTAGAGAAGTTGGGTATGAGATACCATGGCGATTGGCTTTAGTGCAAGTGGGAGATTGAAAGTAGTATGCATACAAGCCAATCATGTATGATGATAAAGCATATACTTTGGAGGCAATCTTATTTATTTATTAATAAAAATATTTATTTATTAAAGGCATTTAATTATCTACATGGTGCTATTTTTATAATATGTAAATAACCCATAGTTTTAAGCAATGCTTTTAGAATCATGATGATTATCATGCCAATGAGATCTAAATTCTTAGAAAGCTCTAAAACTAAAATAGTTCCTAATCATGGGATTACTAAAAAGGGGATTAGTAAATCCGGATAGATTAGTACATATGTTGCTTGCTCATTAGATGAGGATGATTGATCTCATAATCATTTGTGTGGAGACACTAAAGCAAGTATGTAGGTGCTTATTGGAGAATAAGTTCACTGAACGTGATTCGCTATGGAATACCTAATGGAGTTTTACTCGCCTGTCAATAGGAATTCCTATTGTGATAGTAGTACAAGTGATCCTTGGACTTGAGATCATCATAGTATCTTGTATGTAATGAATTATACTTTGACTTATTCCTTAAAGCCCTTTAGGGTATATAAAAGGGTATGCTTGGGTATAATGAGTTACATATGGAGACAATGAATGATCAATAAAGAATCTATCACCTCTAGTAAAGGAGGAGATATGTCCTATGTGATTCGTTAAATGACAACCCAGGAATCCTTGGCCAAGGTAAAATGAAATTAGAAAGGAGTTTCTAATTTACATTATTTGGAGTTGTGCATTTTCTAATCAAAATACATATAATTAAATAAAATAAGACTTGACAGTAAATTCATGTCTTATATTTAATTGGGACATTGTATGGTGGAAGGATTGAATTGTATGGTAACTATTTACTCACAGGTTCTTTTATGATTAATGTTGAAATCTATATTATCTGGAAAGTCGTTGATCGCTAGGGAGGCTTATCCCTATTGTAGAATAAATATTATTTATTTAAATAGATTATTAGTTTAATTTACTTATTTAAATAAGATTAGAATTGTTCTAATTGATTTATTCACAACCGGTTTAATATGGAGAACCTAAAGGGTCACACCATAAAAGGAAGAATAATTATTTAAGAAGGTAATGGCATAATCGTAATAATGCATTAAGTGAAATTAATTTAATCTATGGTGATAGAATAAATTAAATAGCTTAATATTTATTATTTAATATTTTTGAAATATTAAATATAAATTAATAAGAGGAGTCTTATTAATATTATTATAATTATTATTATTTTAATTTCTAAAGGAGTTTAGTAATTAATTTAATATTAGTACTCTCATTTATTCCTAATAAGATTAGGAGAAAAATTAATTAAATGAATTTAATTAATTATTTCCCATGTGGTGGGAAGCCTAAATTAATTAAAGGAGTTTAATTAATTAAAAGAAATCCCATGTCTAATAGGATTAGAAGGGTTGACCAATATCTATATAAGAGGATTCTTATAATAGATATTACTTGATGCAATTCCAATTGTTGGAGAGTACTCATTTTCTATAGAGGATAGAAAACTAAGCCAACCACCCTCCTTCTTGATAATTCATCTTCCTTGGTGGATCACCTCTAGAGGCCAAACACTTGGGTGGCTAACGTTGATCAAAGGAAGGAATCTAATCCGGAAATTCAAGGAGATCACGAAGAACAAGGAGTTGAACTAGTACCTGTGGAAGCTTCGTTCTACAAGGGTATGATTCCATAACTTCTTATTTATCGTTTTAAATTAATAATTTGCATAAAGGATGATCCGGGTAATGGTTTTGTAGAAATTTTTTTAAACTCTGATATACCATGCTTCCGCTAATTTTTGCAATTTGATTGCGTCACGATTTCGTACAAACCCAACAGCCAGATCTAGGATAGATTTGGCCAGATCTAGTTAATACACTTTAAATATTGACTATTTACACGAAATGAATGACAGTAGTGTGCATACAAGCCAATCATGTATGATGATAAAGCACATACTTTGTAAACAATCTTATTTATTTATTAATAAAATATTCATTTATTAAAGGCATTTAATTATCTGCATGGTGTTGTTTTTATAATATGTAAATAACCCATAGTTTTAAGCAATGCTTTTAGAATCATGATGATGATCATGCTAATGAGATCTAAATTCTGAGAAAGCTCTAAAACTAAAATAGTTCCCAATCGTGGGATTACTAAAAGGGGATTAGTAAATCCGGATAGATTGGTACATATGTTGCTTGCTCATTGGATGAGGATGATTGATCTCATGATCATTTGTGTGGAGACACTAAAGCAAGTATGTAGGTGCTTATTGGAGAATAAGTTCACTGAACGTGACTCGCAATGGAATACCTAATGGAGTTTTACTCGCCTGTCAATAGAAATTCCTAATGTAATAGTAGTACAAGTGCTCCTTGGCTTGAGATCATCATAGTATCTTGTATGTAACAACTTATACTTTGACTTATTCCTTAAGACCTTTTAAGGCATATATAGGGTATGCTTGGGTATAATGAATTACATATGGAGATAATGAATGATCAATAAAGAATATATCACCTCTAGTAAAAGAGGAGATATGTCCTATGTGATTCGTTAAATGACAACCCAGAAATCCTTGGCTAAGGTGGAATAAAATTAGAAAGAGATTTCTAATTTGCATTAATCGGAGTTGTGCATTTTCTAATCAAAATACATATGATTAAATAAAATAAGACTTGACAGTAAATCCATGTCTTATATTTAATTGGGACATTATATAGTGGAAGGATTGAATTGTACGGTAACTATTTACTCACATGTTCTTTTATGATTAATGTTGAAATCTATATTATCTAAAAATTCGTTGATCGCTAGGGAGGCTTATCCCTATTGAAGAATAAATATTATTTATTTAAATAGATTATTAGTTTAATTTATTTATTTAAATAAGATTAGAATTGTTCTAATTGATTTATTCACAACTGATTTAATATGGAGAACCTAAAGGGTCATACCATAAAAGGAAGAATAATTATTTAAAAAGGTAATGGCATAATCGTAATAATGCATTAAGTGTAATTAATTTAATCTATGGTGATAGAATAAATTAAATAGCTTAATGTTTATTATTTAATATTTTGAAAATATTAAATATAAATTAATAAGAGGAGTCTTATTAATATTATTACAATTAATATTATTTTAATTTTTAAAGGAGTTTAGTAATTAATTTAATTTTAGTATTCTCATTTATTCCTAATAAGATTAGGAGACAAATTAATTAAATTAATTTAATTAATTATTCCCATGTGGTGGGAAGCCTAAATTAATTAAAGGAGTTTAATTAATTAAAAGAAATTACATGTCTAATAGGATTAGAAGGGTTGGCCAATATCTATATAAGAGGAGTCTTATAATATATATTATTTGATGCAATTTTAATTGTTGGAGAGTACTCCTTTTCTATAGAGGATAGAAAACTAAGCCAACCACCCTCCTTCTTGTTAATTCATCTTCCTTGGTGGATCACCTCTAGAGGCCAAACACTTGGGTGGCTAACGTTGATCAAAGGAAGGAATCTAACCCGAAAATTCAAGGAGATCACGAAGAATAAGGAGTTGAACTTGTACCTGTGGAAGCTTCGTTCTACAAGGGTATGATTCCATAACTTCTTATTTATCGTTTTAAATTAATAATTTGCATAAAGGATGATCCGGGTAATGGTTTTGTAGAAAATTTTAAACTCTGATATACCATGCTTCCGCTAATTTTTGCAATTTGATTGCGTCACGATTTCGTACAAACCCAACAGTGGCATCAGAGCCAAACCTTTATGCAATTGTTAATTGTTTTTTTTGATTCCATATATGTATGGGTATGTATTTAGTATAATTTATTGGGCATAATTAATTGTATAAAATTATTTTTTTTATGAATAAAGAAAAAAAACAGAAACTAGTTTTTTTTTATTCTCGCCGAGTGTATTACGTGTTTCTTGTATTGATTTCAAAAACTAGTATACTGAAGAGATTTTAAAATTGCTTCGTGGGTCATTCACGTTATATGTACCCACATATTATTTTTAAAAGGTACAAGGCATTCATAAAAGGTAATCTTGGACTTTCCTTTTTTTTGGTGGAATCCTTTATTTTTGGTGGACTACTTTTTGGCATATATATATATATAAATATATCATATATATATATATATATATATATATAATATATTCTTAATAATTTTATAATTAAAATAAAAAGTTTATTTTAATCTTGAAATTGGATTTCATGCAATTTAAAATTGCCCATTAAATGATACTCATATATATATGGAATGAATTTAATTCATGAGATGAATATTTATTTATTGATATATATGGTGATATGTATGATAATAAATGGGGATTGATTATGGACTATTTGACCAATGTGATTGTATTTTATTTTAGTTGAATGCTTGAATGAATGAGTTTTATTAAATGGGGTCTGCGTACCTCGTCTTCTCCGATTTTTTTTCTCGGTGTAAATTCTACCTCCCTCCTATGTACTTCCCCTTGACTGTTGATCAAGGTTTCTATTTTAATTAAATAGTTTAATGTAATAGAAAGAGTTAGAATTATCTTGAAGAATTGGAGAGCAAGGAGCAAGGAGCATGTGAAGACCCGTTTGAATAGAGCCCGAGTTTAAATGTAATAGTTACGTTTGAATTTAAATTCTTTCACTCCTAGGTTTGACCATTTGGTTCACTTAGTGGCTCTAGTGAACCAAATTAGAATAAAAGTCCATAATCAATCCGGGTAGAATATAGTATTCTATATAGCATGCTAAATATTATATATATTATATTTTATGCAAACATGCTTCACATGTTTAATAAAATGACGCGTATTTTATATATATATGTGCATGCGCGCTAAATAAGATGAGACAAATAATAACAAACTCCTCAAAGAAATAATATTAAGTCCGAAGCGTTCAAATGATATTTAGAATATCGAACGTCGCCTTCTAGCATGATTAATTGATAGAGTATTAAATATTTAATATGAGTTTGTTGTGCTATCCACAAGGCGAGTATTGAGTATTTAAGATGTTAATTAATCACATTTGATGCTTATCAAGAAAAGTGAACGATCTAGTCTTGTTGTGCTATCCACAAGGACGAACATTTTTCTTTTTTGAATTTATGGAAGTGCTAGGCTGGACTTAACTTAAATCATTTTAGTTCGGATGTGCACACACTTGACCATTATGATTTAAGAGGCAAAATAAAAGAAATTACATGGTGATGTAATTGACAAGAGTTGTCTACCTATTTATTTGTATATCGTTTGTTGTGCTATCCACAAGGTTATATACATTTGAAATGGGATCCTTATTCTCACTAGCAAATCTTTAATTAGATGTTGCCGAACTATATAAGTGAGGGTAATATAGTTTGATGAAAATAGTGGGAGATACCAATTTAAAATAAAGACCTAAATTTATTTTGGTATGCAAAGTTAATAAAATGAATGTTTGCTGAAATGTTATTTTCTTTCACATGCAGAATTTTAAAAATGTCTAAATCACTAATCTCACTACGAAGCATACTTGATGCAAATAAGCTTACCGGGCCGAATTATGAGGACTGGATAAGAAATCTGAGAATTGTTCTCACTGCTGAAAAGATTTCTTATGTCCTAAATTCAACTGTCCCTGAATCTGTTTCGGAAACAGCCTCTGAGGAAGAGATTGCCACTTTTAATAAGTGGCAAGATGATGCATCTGTGGCTCAATGCATTATGCTCGCATCCATGAATAACGAGCTTCAGCGTCAGCACGAAAAAATGGATGCTCCTACTATGCTGCTTCACCTCAAGGAGTTGTATGGTGAACAGAGTAGGACTGCTAGATATGAGATATCTAAGGAGCTCTTCCGATCTCGGATGACCGAGGGTACTGCCGTTGAGACTCATGTCCTGAAAGTGATCAATTTGATTGAACGCCTTGGATAGCTTGGGTTCATCATGGATGGGGAGTTGAGTCAAGACTTGGTCTTGTAGTCACTCCCTGAGACCTTCTCGCAGTTTGTGGTTAATTTTCACATGAATAAGCTAGATGTTAGCTTGCCTGAGCTGCTTAACATGCTGAAAACTGCAGAAGGTCACTTTCCATCCAAGAAGAACCATATCTTGATGGTGGATTCTGTAGGGTTTTCGGCACATAAACGCAGCGGAAATTAAAATTTTTTGAAATCCTAAAACAGTATTCATGCGAAAAACATATTAATTCAGAGGTTAAGATTTGTTTTACCGATTATTCAAACCTGAACGGAGACGATGGAGATTCTGTAACTGCTTCGAATCCTCAACGCAATCTAACGAAACTGCGCCTCTACTGTATCCACACGAACGTCCCGCGAATTGTCACACGATCTGCAGCAAGGAAAGCTGCGGTACTAGCCGCCAAGGATCTGGACTTTCAAAATTTTTCTCTCTAGTCTCTCTCTAAGAGCGGCTAGGGTTTTGATATCGATAATCCCCTAAACGGCTGATATATCATATATATAGCAGTTAAAGGAATTAACCAAAATCTAATCCAATTAAAAAAATAAAATCCAAATATATATATATATATATATATATATTATATCTTAATTAAGTCTTACTTAACTAATATACATATATATATATATATATATATATATATATACAAATTATCCTATTAATTTAAATTCGTAATTTAAATACTATCAATCATATTGATATATTTAAATCCATACAATTTAAATTAATTCCCTTTTAATTACGTTCTAAGTGTGTGACCCTATAGGTTATTATTATGTTGGCAATAATTTTAAAATCATATTATAAAATTATAAACAGTGAGCGGCATCTAGTAATGCATCACTGCTACCCAAATAATAATAAGATCGGTGATTCGATACAACCTTTTCGTGACCAATGTTTTAATGTAATTTAATCCTTTTAACCTTGACATCCTAGATTAAACTCGAGGCATGGAATGTGTCATCCTCTTCATAATTTAATCTGAGTTTTCTTTATCGATGAGTAGACTATATGAAACAAATCACTATTTGAGCATGGCCATGCATTTCATAGTCCTACTCAATCAAGAGGCCTATGGATATCACCCCTAATATATAGGAGGGTTAAATTCCATCTAGATCACTCATATTCCTCACACGATTCATGATGTACCCAATAATCACCTTTATCGTCCACCCTATTGTGATAACTTAGTTAAGTCTGGCCCAATGATTTTAACAGTTTGGATATCACAATTATTCTATCGCATCTTACCAAGATAAATGGGATACTTTACTTTGGCAAACCTACATCCATCGGTCAAGGTCTTGATGAGTGTTATTCATTGGAAGGCATCTGATTTAGACTTAATAATTTTATGAGGGATTTTAATAATTAATTTAGATCTCACCAATTTTAATCTTATTAAACATGCACATTATTTATCATATCATATCATATACAAACATAAATAAAGTGCAAAATTAAATGTGTCACAGTTATGGCCCCAACCCTATGTCAATCTTTTCAAGCTAATGAAAAGATTGAAGGTCAGTCTAAGGTGGTAAAAGGCCTTCAAAATAGTAGCTTCCTTGGACCTTCCTCATGTATGTGTCTCCTCTCCATCATCATCTTGTCATCTTGATAGGTTACAATTGTACATTACATGACATAAAGAAACCTCAAGTTACATTCGAGGGGATTTAGATGAGAAGAGAATATTACATCAGAATTTATAGAAAGGCACGACATGCAAGCCGTATTTCAAAACCAAAAACCACTAACCTATGGGTCAAAAGGGCCATAATTATGCACCATGCATATCACAATAAGCACATGACACAATTTATATAATTAAAGAAAAATATATATAAAATATTGGGGTCACGACCATCGTGCGCTACGACGGGGGGGTCCAAGGGGGGGTCTCCCCCCTGGCGGTGGTCCGGAATCATATACAATCTGTATTGTAGAATTTTTCATACGAATCTTGAAACAATTCCAGAATCATATACAATCCGCCAACACACTCATAATAACAATACACCCAGACCATATCATATATGTTCAGTTTCGATAAATCATATTAAATCGAATCTTCATGTTTCTAATCCAATTAGAACAGAAGTTGAATTGTTATTCCACCTTCTAGGATACGATTATCAAAACATTATATACATGCATATATATTACAGATTTCCAGAATACGCATACATGCAGAATATCATATATTCAATTTCAGATCGGTAAACATGCATCATCATATATCATATATAACGAATACAATTAAAACACGTAATCTAAATTAATCGTTTTGCAAGTAGCTCTGATACCACTGTAGGGTTTTCGGCACATAAATGCAGCGAAAATTAAAATTTTCCGAAACCCTAAAATAGGATCCATGCGAAAAATATATTAATTCAGAGGTTAAGATTTGTTTTACCGATTATTCAAGCCTGAACGGAGACGATGGAGATTTTGGAACTGCTTCGAATCCTCAACGCAATCCAATGGAACTGCGCCTCTACGGTATCCACACTAACGTCCCGCGAATCGTCACACGATCTGCAGCAAGGAAAGCTGCGGTACTAGCCGCCAAGGATCTGGACTTTCAAAATTTTTCTCTCTAGTCTCTCTCTAAGAGAGGCTAGGGTTTTGATATCGATAATCCCCTAAACGGCTGATATATCATATATATAGCAGTTAAAGGAATTAATCAAAACCTAATCCAATTAGAAAAATAAAATCCAAATTTATATATATATATATATATATTATATCTTAATTAAGTCTTACTTAATTAATATACATATATATATATATATACAAATTATCCTATTAATTTAAATTCGTAATTTAAATACTATCAATCATATTGATATATTTAAATCCATACAATTTAAATTAATTCCCATTTAATTACGTTCTAAGTGTGTGACCCTATAGGTTATTATTATGTTGGCTATAATTTTAAAATCATATTATAAAATTATAAACAGTGAGCGGCATCTAGTAATGCATCACTGCTACCCAAAAAATAATAAGATCGGTGATTCGATACAACCTTTTCGTGACCAATGTTTTAATGTAATTTAATCCTTTTAACCTTGACATCCTAGATTAAACTCGAGGCATGGAATGTGTCATCCTCTTCATAATTTAATCTGAGTTTTCTTTATCGATGAGTAGACTATATGAAACAAATCACTATTTGAGCATGGCCATGCATTTCATAGTCTTACTCAATCAAGAGGCCTATGGATATCACCCATAATATATAGGAGGGTTAAATTCTATCTAGATCACTCATATTCCTCACACGATTCATGATGTACCCAATAATCACCTTTATCGTCCAACCTATTAAAGGTGGCCTTTGATGATATCAAAGTACATAAATTCTCGTGTAGTAATATAGTGATTTCAGGTCGGAGGATCATTACATCATTATCACTATGAGAATTGCTTATGATATTTTGCATAATGCTCCACGTAGAATTCTCATGGTGGGTCTGTCCAGTACATTGTTCTCTAACATGCACCTATGCATTGACTCAATATCTCATATATTTATGACAAATGAGATTTGTCCATCAGTCAATCCACATACTAGTCTCAATGTATCATTGTTGTCCCATTAACAATGACACTCGACTAGGGACATTTAAGAGTAATGATACTAATTGTAATTATATGATCTCATGTTCAAGTCACATACTTGAAGCCATATAATTTGTATCACTATTCTAAGGACTTTTATTATGTTAACATTTATATAACGCAGTAAATAAAACCATAATAAAATAATTCATTTATTCAATCAAATATAATATCAAAAATGTTTAAGCAATTACATCAAATAATTAGCCTCTAGGGCATAAACTCTAACAGATTCTTCCATTAAAAGGAAGAGGCCCAATGTATCTTCTGAAAAGAAGAAATCTAAGAAGGGTAAGGGAAAGGGGAAAGAAAAGGAACAAAAGAAACCTGAACCAGCTAAAGGAATGTGCTTTCATTGCAACAAGCCGGGACATTGGAAAAAGAACTGCAAGAAGTATCTAGCAGAGAAGAAGCTTGGAGAAGCTTCGACTTCCAATCAAGGTTTGTTTATGATTGAAATTAATTTTTCTAAAAGTCATAATTCTACTTGGGTATTGGATACCGGCTGTGGTTCTCACATATGTAATACTGTGCAGGGATTGGTCAGAAGTAGAAAGCTGAACAATGATGAGGTGATTCTATGAGTGGGGAATGGAGCAAAGATTGCTGTATTAGCTGTAGGAACTTATTATTTAGCAATGCCTTCGGGCAAGTCCATTTATCTTAATAATTGTTACTATGTTACGAATATTATTAAAAATATTATTTCAATTTCTGTATTGGATATGGAAGGATTTAACGTTGTTATAAAGAACAATAGTTGTTTTATTTATAAAGACGATGTTTTATATGGTATTGGAAATTTGCGAAATGGACTTTATACACTTGACTTACAAGAAAATATATTTCAAATTAAACAAACTAAGAAAAGGAAAAGAGATGATATTAATTATACCTACATGTGGCACTGTAGACTCAGTCATATCAATGAAACAAGATTATCCAAGTTGCATAAAGATGGGCTCCTTGAGCTATCCGATTATGAATCATATCCAACTTGTGAATCTTGTCTCATGGGTAAAATGACTAAATCTCCTTTTAGTGGAAAAGGAGAAAGAGTTACAGAGTTGTTGGCATTGATTCACACAGACGTTTGTGGGCCTTTGACAACAAGTGCACGGGGTGGGTATTCTTATTTTATTACTTTCACTGAAGATCACTCAAGATTTGGATATGTGTATTTAATGAAATACAAGTCAGAATCATTTGAAAAGTTCAAAGATTTCAGAAGTGAAGTAGAGAAATAAACGGGCAAGAGTATAAAGATACTTCGATCAGATCGAGGTGGAGAATACTAAGCGGTGAGTTTCTCAATTGTCTCCAAAAAATGGTATAATCTCACAATGGACTCCTCCAGGTACACCACAGTTAAATGGAGTATCTAAAAGGAGAAATCGAACACTGTTGGACATGGTTCGATCCGTGATGAGTTTTACCGACCTTCCAATTTCCTTCTAGGGATATGCCCTAGAAACGACTGCATACCTACTTAACAAGGTACCTACCAAATCCGCCCCAAAGACTCCATATGAGATGTGAAAGGGGAGGAAACCAAATCTTAAGCATGTTAAGACTTGGGGTTGCCTAGCTTATGTCAAAAAGTTTGAAAATGATAAGCTACAGACTAAATTCAATAAGTGTAGATTTGTGGGATACCCTAAAGAAACTTTAGGGTATTATTTTTATCATCCAACTGATCAAAAGGTGTTTGTTGCGAAACATGCTGCCTTCTTGGAAAAGGAGTTTATCCATGAAGGGGTCAGTGGGAGTAAGATATATCTTGAAGAAGTTCAAGAACCACAAATTATCACGGATCAAAGTCAGGTACCTGACCAAGTAGAAGAACCTACTATACCACACCCTGTTCGTAAATCTGGAAGAGTACCGAAGATACCTGAGAGGTATGGATTCGTTATAGAGGATAACGATGAGGTACACATCATGAGTGATGATGATCCATTGAATTACGAACAGGCTATGAGTAATAAAACTCAGGAAAATGGCTTGAAGCCATGAAATCCGAAATGGACTCCATGTATGAAAACAAAGTATGGACTTTGGTTTCACCACCTAAAGGAATTAAGCCTATTGGGTGTAAATGGGTCTTTAAAAGAAAGACTGGGGCAGACGGCAAGGTAGAGACCTATAAGGCCCAACTGGTTGCAAAAGGTTTTAAACAAAGACAAGGAGTTGACTATGATGAAACCTTCTCACCAGTAGCTATGCTCAAGACCATTCGGATTTTGCTTGCGATTGCAGCTGATAACGACTATGAGATCTGGCAGATGGACGTGAAAACGGCCTTCCTCAATGGGAAACTTGAGGAGGATGTGTATATGACACAGCCAGAGGGATTTGTTTCAAAGGTTGGAATAAATCAAGTCTGTAAGCTGCAACGATCCATTTATGGATTGAAGCAAGCTTCTCGTAGATGGAACATTCATTTTGATGAGACAATCAAAGAGTTTGATTTTATCAAAAACGACGATGAACCATGTGTGTACAAGAAGGTTAGTGGGAGCGCAGTTTCATTCCTTGTATTATATATTGATGATATATTACTAATAGGGAATGACATTCCTATGCTACAATCGATTAAAATCTGGTCATCTAAACACTTCTCCATGAAGGACTTGGGAGAAGCATCCTATATTTTGGGGATAAAAATCTATAGAGATAGATCTAAAAGGATGCTTGGTTTATCCCAAGGAACGAACATTGATGCGATGCTAAAGAGGTTTAGCATGGAAGATTCCAAAAGAGGTCTCATGCCGATGAGCCATGGAATACATCTCTCCAAGAAACAGGCCCCAAAGACACCTGAGGAGAGAGACCGTATGAGTATGATCCCTTATGCTTCTGCAATAAGATCTATCATGTACGGTATGATATGTACTAGATCGGATGTTGCTCATGCACTTAGTGTAACGAGCAGATACTAGTCGAATCCTGGAGAAGAGCACTGGAAGGCAGTGAAGAATATCCTAAAGTACTTGAGAAGGACTAAAGATATTTTTGTTGTCTACGGTGGGTCTGAATTAAAACTCAGGGGATTCACGGACTCAAGTTTTCAAACAGATCAAGATGACAGTAAATCTATTTCAGGGTATGTGTTTACCTTGAACGGAGGCGCAGTGAGTTGGAAGAGTTCCAAGCAGCAAACAGTTGCTGATTCAGTGACAGAGGCAGAGTATATAGCTGCAAGTGAAGCAACAAAGGAAGCTGTTTGGATGAAGAAGTTCATAACTGAACTTGGTGTGGTTCCTAGCATTGGAGAAGCAGTTCCCGTTTACTGTGATAACACAGGAGCAGTTGCACAGGCTAAGGAACCCAGGTCTTATTAGAAATCTAAACACGTGTTGTGGCAATTTCATTTGATCAGGGAGATCATTGAAAGAGGAGACGTCACCTTGGAGCGTGTAGACTCTCAAGATAACATTGCAGATCCATTTACTAAAGCTTTAACACAACAGCAGTTTGATCGTCACTTAGAGAAGATGGGTATGAGATACTATGGCGATTGGCTTTAGTGCAAGTGGGAGATTGATAGTAGTGTGCATACAAGCCAATTATGTATGATGATAAAGCACATATTTTGTAAACAATCTTATTTATTTATTAATAAAATATTCATTTATTAAAGGGATTTAATTATCTACATGGTGCTGTTTTTAAAATATGTAAATAACCCATAATTTTAAGCAATGCTTTTAGAATCATGATGATGATCATGCTAATGCGATCTAAATTCTTAGAAAGCTCTAAAACTAAAATAGTTTCCAATCGTGGGATTACTAAAAGGGGATTAGTAAATTCGGATAGATTGGTACATATGTTGCTTGCTCATTGGATGAGGATGATTGATCTCATGATCATTTGTGTGGAGACACTAAAGCAAGTATGTAGGTGCTTATTAGAGAATAAGTTCACTGAACATGACTCGCAATGGAATATCTAATGGAGTTTTACTCGCCTGTCAATAGAAATTCCTAATGTAATAGTAGTACAAGTGATTCTTGGACTTGAGATCATCATAGTATCTTGTATGTAACAAATTATACTTTAACTTATTCCTTAAGACCATTTAAGGCATATATAGGGTATGCTTGGGTATAATGAGTTACATATGGAGATAATGAATGATCAATAAAGAATTTACCACCTTTAGTAAAAGAGGAGATATGTCCTATATGATTCGTTAAATGACAACACAGGAATCCTTGGTCAAGGTGAAATGAAATTAGAAAGAGGTTTCTAATTTGCATTAATCGGAGTTGTGCATTCTCACAAAAGATTGGAATTTAGTTCATAAGTTAAGTGCATGAAACAGTCCCTTAAATTTCCGGACAGCCTACTTTTTGTCCTTTTCAGTTTTGGCGTCCTTTGCTAAAAATAGTTCACACGGAAATCTACATGGAATTTTTCAGTGATTACACTTGAATCTGTTAGAAGACTTCTAGATCTAAATCTAGAAATTAACCACAATCAAAAATTCGAAATACACTAGGAGATATGGTTTTTTGAATTTAATGTTGCATTTTCTCAAAATCTAATTTTTTAGTTTTTGTGATTTATAAGAAAATTTTCATAATCTTTTGATTAATCCAACATTAGCCATCATAAATCATCATAACACATAGTAATACCTCTAAGACTCATGGATCTACCATGATCCATGATATATTGCATCAAACCTTCATCAAATCAAAGAAAAACATAATTTATGCTAAGAAAATTAAAATTTTCAACCTTTTGAAACATAGTTTCATTTTCTTGCTTTTGGTCCAACTTTTGATCATCAAAAGTGATAGATCTAAACACATAACAGTTATAAACATATAGATCTAAGGTTTTGGAATTTTAAAATCATAGATCCATATTTTGATTGAAAATACACAAAATAAAATGAATATACTAGTTAAAGATTATACCTTTGCGTATGATTTTTTTCTATAGTTTGCTTAAGGAGCTATGAACTCACAAAGCACTCACTCTCTAACCCTCAATGGCTGCCAAAAATCTCTCCCTCTCTCTCTTGCTTTTGTTTTGGGTTAGCCAAAAAGATAGGAGAGAGAGAAATGAAATGAAAGAGAAAGAGGAAGGAACTTAGATTTTTGTTTATTAAAAATGTATAGATATGTTGTAGATATCTATATATATATCACCAATATCTCTTGCTTAATCAATTAGATTTTTGCTTGTAGACTTATATTGCTTGTAAGAGTGGCTAAAATAAGTGGACGAGTATTAAAGTGACACATGCTGGACACTTGATGGGAGTTGGTAGGAGTAGGTAAATGTAATAATTACATTCATCCCCTCTTTTTCTTCCTTATATCATCCGGCCATGAGGCCTTTCACTTGCCAAAAATTTATTTTCTTTTATGCTTTATATAACTTCCTTAATGTCCATCATATCCCCTCCTACTTGGGCCAAAAGCTTGGGCTTTCATTAATCCTTTTTAGGCTTGCATGTTAATTGCTTTGTTTATTAACTTAAATAAACTTGGGCTTCCACCCATAAATAAATTGGGCCATCAATATACTTGTCTTAAAAATATTATATTGGGCTAGTTTAGTAATTCAATTGCTATTAAATCAAATTAGCTACAAGTTCAATGCTTAATTAAACAATTGGGCTATTTATTTAATTCCTTGGGCCACAAAATCATCTTAGTCCATTAAATATATTCTCACTAGAACCAATGCTCAACATTTTTGATATTTATATATTCTTAATTATCTTTATATACAAAATTAATGTATACACAATATATAATGTATATTTATTTAATCGTACACCCAATTCATATAAGTTCTCACACATTCTATTAGTTTATTAACTAAATCGCCATAATTGGCTTAATGAGTTATAAACACTCACACTTACATAATCATACATATAATTCATATATCTAATTTATATATTAGGTCACCGAACTTTATAGGTATCGTAGTACCTTATTCTTAATATTCCATCAAACACATATAGATTCATCTCTAGGGTTTAGAAATTTGTAACCCATAATTCCTCTATTCTCAATCAAATAATAAACCATTTAGGTTCTTCTTTAAATTTTTTAAATTATTCCTCAAATTCACATCTAGGTTTTATCCTTTAACCTTTATTTTAATCATTTAAGATCTTATAAATTTTTGAGTTATCACAGGCACTATTCACGTATTGAAACCCTAAGGGTTAGGGTCTGAGACCCTAAGCCTTTGGGAGATCGGAATGTCGCATTGACATTCTGTCAAAAGATTTGACGATAATATGCCGTGAAAAGTTAAGCTAGCCGAGAAAAGTATTATTGGAAGAAAAACACTATTCATCCGTTTCTGCTCGGGAATTTTTGTTGAAATTCTGAGATTCGAGTAATGATAGGATTTTAAGACGAGATGAAATATGTAATAATATTTCATTTATGGCTCGCGAAGTTTTCGCTTGCGGACTTAAAACCCTAAAGGTTAGGGAAAGTGAAATTAAAGAATAAAATGGTTATGTGTAATAATGAATGATTATTATACATAATGAATACGAATATAATACTAGTTATTATACGGGTATAATACGAGAAAGATATGAGAATTAATACGACATAAAATATAAATTTTATACGAAGTAAATAGATTTAATTTGAATTAAATTTAATAACTAACCCGTAGATCAAATCGATGGGTTAACGGGTGGGTTAAACCAACGAGGCAACCCATGGGGCAACCCATGAGCACATGGGGGTGGCATGGTGTAACATGGTGGCCATGTGCTAGAACATGCTAGCACATTGGAGGACATAGGTTGGAATGTGAAGGAGGTAGGCTTGAGGAGGTTTGGTCCAAAGACTAAACTATCCTTGGTCTTGCTTTGCATATATAAGAGAAGGTTGAGAGCTCATTTGGGAGTTTTGGAAATTTGACAAACTCATTTAAGAGAGACAAGAGGAGAGAAGGGAAGAGCTTGTGATGAGCAATCAAGAAGCTAGCTTAAGACTTTGGTGATGAACAAAGTCATGAACTCAAGAATAATAAAAGGTATAAGTGTTAAACCATTGATTTTCATCTTTCTTTAATTCTTAAATTGATAGAGAAGTGATAATTGGTGTAACATGAATAACATGAAGTTATAAGGTGGATATTGGTGGACGTTAAAACACTAATAACCAAGAACAAGTAAAACCATAATTGAATGGTCAAGAATTTAATGAGGAAATGAGTTAAAACCATAATGAAATGGTCAAGGAACTTAATAAAGAAAAGCCATTAAAACTTAGATGTTTAGAATGGTTAGAATCATAGATGGATAACCAATGGATTGATTCCATTTGGTGTGAAGTAAAAATATTGAGAAACGAAGATTTGGCGAAAGTTACGCGATTAGACGTTAAGCGTCGAATCGTAAATTTTCTTAGAATAGAAGTCAAAAGTTGCCGTTTAACTCAAAAACATTGGTTTTCAATGGCGTAACGTTTAATTAGGTAAATAAGACTTGCAAGAGCAAGAATGAACTAATTCGGAGTTAAGACAAAGAATTGAGCGTCGAACGTTCACGAACGTATAACGAACGCGTAAAAATGGACGAAACGGTGAATTTTCCGCCAATGGATTCAGAAATAATTTCCGACTGGATGGAATCATAGAACATAAGATATGTTAACTATTGGCTTTGGAACAAGCCAATTCTGAGTTATAACGATTGCATTATGAGCTTGCGAATTTTAGAAATTGAGAAAATTAGAAAAAATTTCAATGGAACAGGGCTGGCGCCTCAGCGCCGCCCAAGCCTTGTAAGCTGGCGCTGCAGCGCCAAAACAAGGATTCAGACACTGCAAGCCAGCGCTGCAGCCCCGAATTTAACCCTTCGTGTGGCGCCGCAACGCCTTTAAGGGGAAAATTTCTGACACGATTATTTTATTTCCCAACTTTTTACATGGTAATTGTGGGGCAAGTAAGTGATTAATATTCATGAAGAGAGAACACTTAAACAACATGTTTAAGGATGATTTTATGAATTAAACGTATTTAAATTTAAAACTTGAAATCCGAAAACGTAATCCGTGAATCGTAGTCGAGTTTAATGCGCGCCTTAAGGTTACATGATATCTAATAGAGGTGTGGCATACGAGAATGTTAAGAAGTAAAGTTAAAACAGATGAAATTTCTTTACGGATTCCGATAATGGTAATTCGGTGGAAATGTGTGTGACCTAGCAAACCAATTATGGTTTTGCGTGTTGTGGTCTCTAACGATGATCGACGAGATTCGGTTGATGACATATTATTGTTAATAAGCCGTAATGAACGGTAATAAGAAAATGAAGAATAACGTATTATATTGAAAAGCTGAGTTAATGGTAATAACTTGAATAACGTTTCAAGTCGAATGGACCGAACGTTGTAAGAAATGTAATAAGGATTAACTTAACGAAAATTATAATTATAATGGTTCGGATAAGTTAAGTCTAAGTTGTAATGCAAGAGTAGTCTATAATGGTCGAGATATAGTATTTGGGGTAAAATATTCCGTCAGAGAGCGACGATATATACGAACTAGCAACCGATCTAACTCACTATGAAAGACATTGTAGACAAGACGAAAAACTAGTTTGTTGGTTGTTTGTGAGAAGCCACTCAGTGTACTATATTGAATACTGTTAAAGACTCGATGTGTGCTAAGTATAATATTACTGAAAGAATAGAAGAAATGAATATTGGGGTTGGTCGTGTAAACTTAGATTACAAGAACATGAACCATAATAAGTAAAGTAAAAGTTAAACCAATGCATAGGTCAAGTATATGACTAATTGGTCCGTGTGTTTTCTTATATGTCATATAAAGATTTCGATGAACGTTAGGGCGTAGACAATATGCAGCACGAAGGCAAGTTTTCTAACTTCATTCATACTCTATTATGAATGTTAGTTTCTTAACTTTATCAGATGTTGAACATGAGAAAGTATTTCGTATGTGCAAATGTGTGATATTTGTACAAGATTGTAGTATGTATGAGGCCTTGTGCCATAATGTTAACTCTTCGGTGTTTCTATTAAATAAATTATTCTGTGATTGAACTATTTCATCTTAGGAAGTTCGGTTTATTTATGAACCGATAATGTTTAGTCTATGCTAATGATTCTAGCCAGACAGAATGTATATGAATAAGTAGAAGAGGAAAGTATGACAAAGTATATGTGATGTATGTTTTAAAATGATAGCAATCAAAACGTATTCCTATTATTCGAGCTGCTTCATAACCATTATTCGATTATCGAAGTCTTAAAAGAATTTTGATTCTTGCTAGGGCTATTATTCAACTGCTATGACTTGCTGAGCAATTGAATGCTCACACTTGCTTGAAATAAAAACATTTTTAGCGAACGACGGTAGTATATATTAAAGGACCATGTGAAGATCAAGATGATCGTTGTCCTGCTATAGTGAGATGCTATGGTTACGAGTAACATTAGCGTCACAAGATGAAGTACTGTTCATATTATAAACAGGAGTGAAGATCAAGTCAAGACTTGTAGAATAGTTAGTTAAAACTATTTTGTAGATATGGTGACTAGTTAAGTCACACTTGTAAGATGATATGAATAATGTAATTATCATTATTTTTAATGAAAGAAAGATTTTAAGGTAATAGAACCTTTAAATTGAATGGATATATCATTAGTCTTCAGGATATAATGATGTATGTATGGAGTGTGAAGTACTCGTGATGTACGCAATCTGGGTGTGAAGATAGATCGAATTTCGGGGCGTTACAGGTTGGCATGTGAAGGAGATGGGCTTGAGGAGGTTTGGTCCAAAGATAAAACTACCCTTGGTCATGCTTTACCTATAAAAGAAGAGCTTGTGGCTTATTTGTGGGTTTGAACGTTTGATCAACTCATGTGAGAGAGAAGATAAGAGAGAAGGGAGAGCTTGTGACATGCAATCAAGAAGCAAAAGGAAGATAGTTAATTCTTTTGTCAAGAACAAAGGCATGAACTCAAGAACATTTAAAGGTATAAGTGTTAACCTTAAGATTTCATCTTTCTTTCAATCCTTGAATTGATAGAGAAGTGAAAATTGGAAGTGCATGAATGGTATGGAGTAATAAGGTGGATATTAGTGGACCTTAAACCATTAATAACCAAGAACAAGTAAAACCATAATGAAATAGTTAAGCAGTTAGTGAAGAAATGAGTAAAACCATAATGAAATGGTTATGGAGATTAATAAAGAAAGCCATTAAAACTTAGATGTTTATAATGGGTAGAATCGTAGATGAATAATCAATGGATTGATTCCATTTGGTTTGGAGTAAAAATATCAAGTAACGAAGATTCGGTGAAAGTTACGCGATTAGACGTTATTCGTCGAATTGTAGATTTTTTCGGAATAGAAGTCAAAAGTCGCCGTTTGATTCGGAAACATTGGTTTTTGATGGCGTAACATGTAATTAGGTAAATAAGACTTGCGAGAGCAAGAACGAATGAATTCGAAGTTAAGACAAAGAATTGAGCGTCGAACGTTCACGATCGTTTAACGAACGCAAAAAATTAACGAATTCCGTACATTACGAGTACTTCTCATTCTATACATACATCATTATATCTTGAAGATTAATAATATATTCACTCCATTCCCTATTTCTATCACCTTAAAATCTTCATTCATTAAAAATAATGGTAATTACATTATTCTTATCATCTTACAATTGTGACTTAACTAGTCACCATATCTACAGAATAGTTTTAACTAACTATTCTATAAGTATTGGCTTGATCTTCACGCTTGTTCATAACCTGAACATTACATCATCTTGTGATGCTAATGGTTCTTGCAACCATAGATTCTCACTATTGTATGACATCAATCATCTTAATCTTCACAGGGTCATTTAATACATACTACCGTCGTTCGCTGAAAATATTTTTATTTCAAGCAAGTGTTAGCATTCAATTGCTCAGCAATTCATAGCAGTTGAATATTAACAACTCAAGAATCAAAATTCTTTTAGGATTTCAATAACCGAACAATGGTTATGAAACAGCTCGAATAATAGGAATACGTTCTGATTCCTATCATTTTAAAACATACATCACATTTCCCTTGTCATACTTTCATCCTTCTACCTTTTTCATATATATTTTTTCTGGCTAGAATCATTAGCACAGACTTAACAAGAACAGTTCAATCACATAACATTTCATCACACAGAAACACCGAAGTGTTAATATTGTGGCACAAGGCCTCATACATATCAACCCTTGTACAAATATCACACATTTGTACATATGAAATACTTCCTCATGTTCAACATCTGAGGAAGTTAAGAAACTAGCATTCATAATAGAATATGAATGAAGTCAGGAAGCTTGCTTCAATTAGAACTTAAGCAAGATTAGGAAACTTGCCTTCGCGCTGTGTACCACTTACGCTATACCATTCATCGAAATCCCTATATAATACATAAGGAATAACACAAATCCATTAATCATATATTTGACTTATGCATTAGTTAAACTTCACTTTACTTAGGATTCGCGTTCTTGTAATCTACGTTTACGCGACCAACCCCCATATTAAGTTCTTCTAATCTTTCAATAACATTTCCCGTAGCATGTATCGAGTCTCTAACAGTAGTCAAATATAGTACACTGAGTGGTTTCTCACAAACAACCAACAAAACTAGTTTCCCGTCTCGTCTACAATGTCTTTCATAGTAAGTTAGATCGGTTGCTAGTTCGTATTAACTGTCGCTCTCTGACGGAATTGTTTAGCCCAAATACTATATCTCGACCATTATAGACTACACTTGCATTACAATTTAGACTTAATGTAACGAATGAGAATTTTATGTTAATTTTAAATATTTATTGAATCAAATAAATATTTTAATTAATTTATTTATTGAGTTAAATAAATAATGTGATTGTTGTGGAGTATTTTAATTAAGTGTAATATATTAATTATATAAATATTTAATATTTAATTTAATTGATGTATATTGATTTTATAATTCTAATTTAATTGAGATAATTAAATTAGATGAAGTTTATGTGATAATTGTTACATGAAATTATAATTAGCAAGTAATTATAATTGTTATGTAGCAATTTTTATGTGGTTAATTGATGTTAGCTGTTATTTAATTAAATTAGAATGTTAAGATTTAATTAAATAAAGTGTAACATTTAATCTATGTGTTAAATGATTTATTAAAAGAATAAAAAGGTTTTTAAATTAGTTTTATCCCAAACAAGTCCCTTAAAATTGTTTTATTCTCGTTTTTCCAAACAGAACCTAGCTACTAATAATCTATTTTTAAAATAAAGCTGTTTTGGCCAAACAAGCCTTAGGGCTTTTTAAATTTCAAATTTGTAACTCATGTAGTAATTATAATTATTATGTGGTTTAATACTTACTAGTTATATTATATAATTATACGTATAATATATGTGTATATCAGTTATACAAATAGTTTTACGTTAGTTAAAAGAACAAAACAAAGAAGAAAGAAAGAATAGAGAGAAAAGAAAGAAAACAGAGAGGAGAAGAAGAGAAAAAGGAGAAGGGGGAAGGTTTTGAGAAATCAATGAGATAATCATCACCATCATCTTCTTCTCCAAAACAATCTAAGGGTATAATCTAAACTCTTAAAAATTTTAAAGTTATGTTCTTCAAGTTTTTGCTTCTCTATAATTAGTTTTCTTTAAAAATAATGTGATTTTGATTGTTACATGTTGTAGTATACATATATACTATTATATAAGTGTTATATGATAATCTAGATGGTTCAATTCACGTAAATACGATGAACATCAAGAAATCATATTCATAGTAATTTACAGTGAACTTATTTTGAATATAGCCTTTTAAATTATCAAAATTGATGTTTGATTGTTAATTTTGTTTAATTTGATCACGGATTATGATAATATGTTAAGGAATAGAGTTAATACAATTGAAATTACTTGATTTAGTTTTAAAAAAACGAACTCACAACAGCAATTTTCGTCAAGAACACTTGAGAATGTTGTTTTCTTCAAAAATCATGAAAATTGTGTTTTGATTATGTGTTATAGTGTTTATGAATGTTATAATCATGTTAAAACTTTAAGGTTTAATTTTCATAAAGTTTTATATACATTATGTTGATAAAAATCGGATTTGGGTGCGAAGAAATAAGCCAAATTGGCTTATTTCTCTGCACGATCGCGAACTGGGGGAACCCACCAGAAGTGGGCCCTGCCCCAGCAGGGCTGTAAGCCTAGGGAACCCCGCCCAGAGGGGGTAGGGGCTGTCCGGGATTTTCAGTTTGAGTTCCATGAAGTTTTTGTGCGTTACATGTTAGCTAACTTAATGTGATGACATGTTAAGTGTATTAGACAATGAGATAACATATTTTTAATATGTTTTAAATATTTTGATGTCTCATCTTGATATATTAAATGTGTATATGGATATTACTTTCATAAGGTACAATACGATAGTTTAAAATGTTATGTGCGTATGTTGTGCATGTTGTGAGTTGAACCTAAGTAAGAAGTTCAACGGTTTAAACATCATGATGATGTACTAATTGATGTTATAAACATAATATAAAATGTAGGATAATTGTAGAAGTGGTTTGTAATTATAAAGTGTAGCTTGCGCTTGAGGCAAGTTTCCTAAACCTTTCTTTTACGTTTATGCAAGTTATCGAATCCTTACTCTTTATATCATGCAAGTTTGTTCCGATTCTTAACTTATTAATTATTGTACAAGTTATATTGTATTCTGATATTTAAAATGAACAAGTATTGAACTTTTTATTAAAGTAATGCGATCTTGACTTATTTGTTTAAGCAAGATCTACTTAATCTTTCAAATGCTTTAAGTTTTTTCTAAAGCATGCTTGTCTAATATGAAGTCTATTGTTATGACTTATACTTGGTTCATAATTCTTGTATTATTGAACTCTTAATGATTTTGAGTCGATTCAACTACTCCTTAGTTGATGATAGTTGAAACTCCAAATTTTCTTTTAGCTATCCAAACCAAACTTTCTTTGGTGCGGACTCGTATCAAATACTGAGATGAACAACCTTATTTATTAGGGGAGGTTACTACGCGAAAGCATTAAATATTTGTGCATAATACATGGTACGAAGGGTTGATCCCCTAAGTACGAGTTAAAGTCCATAGTCAAAATGATTGTTAAAGGTTTTAAACGAAAATGTTTATAACCTAGGACATAGTTCAAGGTCTTATGACCCTCAGATGATTCAATATTCGAAATTCTAAGTATTGATGAAAGAATTATTATTCAATTCTTTATTGTTGATGGAAGTAAAGTTATTCAAATCTTTTGAAGTTATTCAGTTATGTTATATTGTTATTGTATTCTAAGTGAGCTTTTGTTTGCTCACTCTTGCATATTTCATAATTACTTACAGTTAAAGCCGAGAACGTTGACGTACCGTCAACAAGTAAAGGGAAAGGCTAGATGAACAAGTGAAGACTTATTGTCTTTGATTGTGATTGTAATAAGACTTGTTTATGATATTTTATTTTTGCACTTATTTGTTTATGTTAAGGTTAGCAAACTTGGGATATTTTTGGATTAAGGTTGTAATCCTTTTTCGTAAGGAAGATTTTATTAAATGATGAGGTTGTAAATCTTTTTGCATTCCTTATTATTGGGTAGATATATGTTTTATTTAGATAGTGAACACCAAATCATATGGAAACGAAGTACCCGGATTTGGGGGTGTCACTGGTTGGTATCAAAGCAGTAGGTTATGAACCTTAGGTGGAGGAAAAACCTTAGGTAGTAGCCTTATTGGAAGATCAAAAAGATAGCGGTAATAGGTGAAGATAATAAATTACCTTATGTGCTATGTGTTTACTTTCTAGTATTCGAAGAGTGTTGATCGATGTCATGTAATAGTTGAACTTAAAATGTTTTTGTCAGGATGACGAACGTTAGAGAGTCTAGTTAGGCTAGCGAGGAGTTACCTCAGATGCCGAGGAACCAGGAGCCCCGAGACATCTATGTTGTCTGGGAGCAGTTGGTTAAGATAGAGCCATCTTCATTGATCACCATAGTTGGTCAAAAGTATGAGCCGATATCTGACCGAGATGATGAGGATGAGGATGAGTCAGAAGAGTCAGAGGAGGAGGAGGATCCGGAGGAGGAATTCCCACCTCACTCTACTAGTGCTGAGATGTATGAGGCGATCTACGACCGTAACGTGGAGCTACATGGTCGAGTCAAAGAGCTCAAAGTAACAATATAGCAGCGGGACAAGACGATCGAAGAGCTGGACATTGAGGTTGGAAACGTGAAGTGGGATTTGATTCACGTAGAGAGTGATAGAGACGAAGCACGGGCTGAACTATTGAAGCTAAAGCACGATATCCAGGAGGAGTCAACAAAGTGTGCCATAGCGGAGGAAACAAGCTTGAGGGCTACTCAACGTGCCGATCGAGCATGAAGACGAGGCTCATGCAAAGAAGGCCAAGCTGAGGGAGACGAAATACGCTTTCCATACGGTTATAGATAGAGCCTAGGATCGTGTCTTCTATTACCCAGCTCAGTTCCAAGGTTTACTATGGTACATGGTGGATCAGTAGGACAGCATTTCGGGTGATGGAGGAAGAACGCAGAGAGGCTGTGCGACGTCTTAACATGCCTAGATAGAAGAGTCTTTATTTATGTGTTTCTTTATGTAATAAATGTAAATCCCATAATTGAGATAATAATGGGATAAGATAATAACGTAATCCTGCAACTTCCAGTTCAGGAAAGATGATGTAATAGTAGAGACGCTATATATATTCTGTGTTTTTAAAACAACGAATGAATGAATAAAGAAGTTTATTAACGTGCTATGTGTTCATATATGAATAGAGTTAATTTAAATGTTTAAAGTATGAACTTGAATACTTAAGAATTGAGTAAAGGATTTAATAAGGATATTTCTTAACAGAAAATGCCTCCTATATAAAGACCTACACGTCAAAACCTCGAGGGATTGACGAACAACAACAACAACAACAACAATAACGATGGGACGAATCCCAATTCGGTTATGCAATTGGTGAATTTGCTGACGGGAGAGCTTGCAAATCAGTCGCAAGTGCAGGGTACGACATTTAAGGAATTTAAGGCGGTAGGACCGCCGGAATTCTAAGGATTGATAAACCCGATAGATGCCCAGACGTGGGTAATGGAGAGGGAAAAGTTTTTCGAGGTAGCTAGAGTTAGCAAGGACCAGAAGATAGCTTTCACTACTTTTATGTTGAAGTCGGATGCTAGCTTTTGGTGCCAGGCCAATAAGACCAGAGAAGGAGAAGGTGTTATAGCGTGGGACCATTTCAAAGAGATGTTCTTTGAAATGTACTTCCCCGTTAGTTCTTAGGACTAGATGGAGGTCCAGTTTCTAGAGCTTAAGCAGGGAGGAATGACGGTGTCAGAGTATGCCGCGAAGTTCAATAAGCTGGCCAGTTTTGCTACGTACCAGGTCAGTACCAATGTTAGGAAGGCGATGAGGTTTGAGCGGGGACTAAAGCCTTGGCTCTACAGCAAGGTCTCCTTGTTCCAGCTGAATACATTTGCAGCTGTGCTAGAGAAGGCCATTCTCGCTGAAGGAGGAAGCAACGCGGTAACTAAGTTCAATCAAGAAAAGAAGAAGAAGAACGAGACAGAACCCAAGGCTGGTGGTAGCGGGGCTATCAACCAGAAAAGGAAGTGGAACGATAACACGGCTACTTGGAGTCAACAGGGAAATCAGCAGAAAAAGAAGATTGAAGCATGTGTGACATTTGGGAAGAATCACACCGGAGTGTGTCTGAGGGGGAAATGGGTATGCTTCAACTGTGGTCAGGAAGGCCACATTTGCGCCGAATTATCCAAACTCGAAGAAGGGAGCTTGTTACATATGTGGATCCAAGGATCACATGGCTCGTAACTGCCCGAAGAAGCCAGCAACAGGGTCAATAGGGAATGGAAGAAATGGCAGTAGCAACACTCTGACTATCGCTGGACCACTATAGGCCGTTTGACCCACAGCCCGCACATTCAACATGACGGTGCATGATGTTGTGAAATCAAAAGATGTGGTGTCAGGTATTATTCTGGTCAATAGTATAAATGCATATGTATTATTTGATTCGGGTGCTACTTGTTCATTTATATTTGGGGATTTTGCGAAGACCCTAAACTTACCTAAAGAGGAATTAGTTTATCCCTTGAACATAGAGATTGTGAATAGGGAGGTTATTCCTGTTAGGTTTGTATACAAGAACTGTAGATTGGACATTAAGGGTCAGGAATTGAGGGTAGATTTGATTCCAATAAAACTTGGGGAATTCGATGTGATTTTGGGTATGGATTGGTTGTTCAGCCATGGGGCGATAATCTACTGTCAGAGGAAGTCGATAAATCTTACGACTCTGTCAAAGTTAGTCTTCTATGGTAGCAAATCTCCTAGATAAACGAGTTGTCTGACGGTCATGCAAGCTAAGAAACTTTGGATGCAAGGCTGTGCAAGATATCTAGCCGAAATAGTAGACACTCGTAAGGAGAGCCCAAAGATAGAAGAGATATCCGTGGTTAGGGAGTTTGTGGATGTATTTTCGAGCGACTTGCCAAGACTTCTGCCAGATAGGGAGATAGAGTTCGTAATCGACTTAGCGCCAGGAACCGCTCTGATTTTGAAATCTCTGTACAGAATGGCTCCAGTCGAGATGAAGGAGTTGATGGTTCAACTGCAAGAATTATTGGACAAGAAGTATATTCAGTCGAGCGATTCACCGTGAGGAGCGCCAATTTTATTCGTGAAGAAGAAGGATGGATCGATGCGGCTATGCATTGATTATAGGGAATTAAATAAAGTTACGATCAAGAATAGGTATCCTTTACTTGGGATCGATGACTTGTTCGATCAACTGAAGGGTGCAAGATATTTCTCGAAAATCAATTTGAGAAGTGGGTATCATCAGTTGAAGGTGAGAAGAGAAGATATACCGAAGACGGCTTTTAGAACTTGGTATGGACATTACGAGTTCTTGGTGATGTCATGTGGTCTAACGAATGCCCCAGCTGCATTTATGGACTTAATGAACAGAGTTTTTAAGCCATTCTTGGATAAGTTAGTAGTATTGTTTATGGATGACTTCCTAGTTTATTCTAAGACCGAGGAGGAACATACTAAACACTTAAGGCTAACCTTAGAATCGCTGAGACGAGAGAAGCTTTATGCAAAATTCTCAAAGTGCGAATTTTGGTTAGAACGTGTGCAATTTCTTGGCCACGTGATTAACAAAGATGGGATTTCGGTAGATCCGTCGAAGGTTGAAACCGTGATTAATTGGGATAAGCCGAAGACGCCGTCTGAAGTGAGGAGTTTCTTGGGATTGGTAGGTTATTACCAAAGATTTATTCAGGATTTTTCCAAGATCGTGATTCCGTTGACAAATTTGACTCGTAAAATAGTTAAATTTATTTGGACGAAAAAGTGTAAGGAAAGTTTCCAAGAACTGAAGAAGAGGTTGAGTACTGCGCCTGTGTTGTCTTTGCCGGATAGTAAGGGAAATTTCGCAGTATACAGCGATGCCTCACATAAGGGATTAGGCTGCGTGCTGATGCCGAGCGGCAAAGTTATTGCCTACGCATCACGTCAGCTGAAGGATTGCGATAAAGGGTATCTGACCCATAACTTAGAATTGGCGGCAGTAGTGTTTGCTCTGAAGATTTGGAGACACTACCTTTATGGAGAAAGGTGTGAGATATACACGGATCATAAGAGTTTGAAGTATATCTTCACCCAAAAGGATTTGAACATGCGCCAAAGGAGATGGTTGGAACTGATAAAGGACTATGACTACGAGGTACTTTACCATCCAGGTAAAGCTAACGTCGTCACCAACGCTTTAAGCAAAAAGGGTCGGGAGAAGTTGAATATGTTAACTGATCAAGATCAGTTGATAGCAGAGATGGCTAAGTTAGAGCTGGAAGTGAAGTATCCAAAGGAATCAGATGAGAAGTTGTTTCAAGCAACTACTAGTTCTACTCTGGTAGACAAAGTGAAAGAGGCACAACTTCACGACGAAGAATGCGAGAAGATCCGAAAGAGAATAGCCAATGGTGAGGAAAGCAAGTTCAAGATCGAAAACGAAGGGCTGTTACGATTTGAAGGAAGAATATGGGTACCGCCAGTACCAGAAGTCAAAGAGGAGGTTTTGAACGAAGCTTACAGTTTGAGGTATTCGATTCACCTTGGGAGTACAAAGGTGTACCAGAATCTTAGACACCATTTCTGGTGGCCGAATATGAAGAGGGACGTTGCGAAATGCGTTGCGAGATGCTTAACGTGCTAGAAAGTTAAAGCAGAACACCAGAGACCAAATGGATTGTTGCAGCCGTTGGAAATTCCAGAATGGAAGTGGGAACATATCACGATGGATTTCGTGGTTGGTCTTCCAGCGACTCAGAAGGGATTTGATGCGATATGGGTAATAGTGGATCGACTAACGAAGTCAACACATTTCCTACTGATCAAGATTAAGTTCAACTTGGACCAGTTTTGTACGTGAAGGAAATTATCTCTCGACACGGAGTTTCGGTGTCGATTGTGTCCTACAGAGATTCGTGTTTTACGTTAAATTTCTGGAAGCATTTGCAGGAATGTCTGGGAACGCAATTACAAATGAGTACGGCGTACCATCCTTAGACTGATGGCTAAAGAGAGAGAACGATTCACACGCTAGAGGACATGCTGAGAGCTTGCGTGATGGACTTCAAAGGAAGCTGGGATGAACATCTACCGTTGGTGGAGTTCACCTACAATAATAGTTACCACGCGAGTATCGGCATGCCACCTTTCAAAGCATTATACGGCAGAAAGTGCATAACTCCCTTATGCTGGGATGAGGTTGGTGAAAGACAATTGTTGGGACCGGAACTGGTACAACAAACTGCTGAAATCGTGAAGCTGATCAGAACGAGATTGGTTACTGCTCAAGACAGACAAAAGAAGTATGCCGATCAACATCGTCAGAATCGAGAATTTTTACCAGGAAGCTTCGTTTTCCTGAAGGTATCTCCCTAGAAGGGGAAGATTCAATTTGGCAAGAAGGGGAAGCAGAGTCCTTGATTTATTGGACCTTTCGAGGTACTGCGAAAGGTTTGCGAAGTAGATAACGGGGTTGCGCTACCTCCGGAGCTAGATAACATACACAACGTTTTCCATATTTTCATGTTACGCCCTTACAAACACGATTACAAGCATGTAATAGAGTACCAGCCTTTACAGTTTGATAAAGACTTAACATATGAAGAAATGCCTGTTTAAATAGTGGATAGAAAGGAACAAGTACTTAGAAACAAAGTGATACCTTCTGTTAAGGTAATCTGGAGGAACGACAGTGCTGAAGAAGCCACGTGGGAACTTGAAGATGTAATGAAGAAGACATATCCCCAATTATTTGCTTAATTGTTTGTGTAAATTCTTGTACACCGATTTTAGGGACAAAATCTTTTTAAGGTGGCAGAATGTAACAGATGAGATAATTTTTTTTTGTTGTGATTCTGGGGACAGAATCCTTTTAAGGAGGGAAGATTGTAATGAGTGAGAATTTTATGTTAATTTTAAATATTTATTGAATCAAATAAATATTTTAATTGATTTATTTATTAAGTTAAATAAATAATGTGATTGTTGTGGAGTATTTTAATTAAGTTAAATATATTAATTATATAAATATTTAATATTTAATTTAATTGATGTATGTTGATTTTATGATTTTAATTTAATTGAGATAATTAAATTAGATGAAGTTTATGTGATAATTGTTACATAAAATTATAATTAGCGAGTGATTATAATTGTTATGTGGAAATTTTTATGTGGTTAATTGATGTTAGCTTTTATTTAATTAAATTAGAATGTTAAGATTTAATTAAATAAAGTGTAACATTTAATCTATGTGTTAAATGATTTATTAAAAGAATAAAAAGGTTTTTAAATTAGTTTTACCCAAACAAGGCCCTTAAAACTGTTTTAATCTCGTTTTTCCAAACAGGACCTAGCTACTAATAATCTATTTTTAAAATAAAGTTGTTTTGGCAAAACAAGCCTTAGGGCTTTTTAAATTTCAAATTTATAACTCATGTATTAATTATAATTATTATAATTATTATGTGGTTTAATACTTACCAGTTATATTATATAATTATACGTATAATATATGTGTATATCAGTTATACAAATAGTTTCACGTTAGCTAAAAGAACAAAACAAAGAAGAAAGAAAGAATAGAGAGAAAAGAGAGAAAACAGAGAGGAGAAGAAGAGAGAAAGGAGAAGGGGGAAGGTTTTGAGAAATCAAAGAGATAATCATCACCATCATCTTCTTCTCCAAAACAATCTAAGGGTATAATATAAACTCTTGAAAATTTTAAAGTTATGTTTTTCAAGTTTTTGTTTCTTTGTAAATAGTTTTCTTTAAAAAGCATGTGATTTCGATTATTACATGTTTTAGCATACATATATATTATTATATAAGTGTTATGTGATAATCTAGATGGTTCAATTCACGTAAATACGATGAACATGAAGAAATCATGTTCATAGTAATTTACAGTGAACTTCTTTTTAAAATAGTCTTTTAAATTATCAAAATTGAGGTTTGATTGTTAATTTTGTTTAATTTGATCATGGATTATGATAATATGTTAAGAAATAGAGTTAATACAATTGAAATTACATGATTTAGTTTTTTTAAAAAATAACTCACAGTAGCAATTTTAGCCAAGAACACTTGAGAATGTTATTTTCTTCAAAAATCGTGAAAATTGTGTTTTAATTATGTGTTATAGTGTTTATGAATGTTATAATCATGTTATAACTTTAAGATTTTCTTTTCATAAAGTTTTATATGCAATATGTTGATAAAAATCGGATTTGGGTGTGAAGAAATAAGCCAAATTGGCTTATTTCTCTGCACGATCGCGAGCTGGGGGAACCCACCAGTAGTGGGCCCCTCCCCAGCGGGGATAGGGGCTTTCCGGGATTTTTAGTTTGAGTTCCGTGAAGTTTTTGTGCTTTACATGTTAGCTAACTTAATGTGATGACATGTTAAGTGTATTAGACAATGAGATAACCTAATTTTAATATGTTTTAAGTATTTTGAAGTCTCATATTGATATATTAAATGTGCACATGGATATTACTTTCATAAGGTACAATACGATAGTTTAAAATGTTATGTTCGTATGTTGTGCATGTTGTGAGTTGAACCTAAGCAAGAAGTTCAATGGTTTAAACGTCATGATGATGTACTAATTGATGTTATAAGCATCATATAAAATGTAGGATAATTGTGGAAGTGGTTTGTAATTGTAAAGTGTAGCTTGCGCTTGAGGCAAGTTTCCTATACATTTCTTTTACGTTTATGTAAGTTATCGAATCCTTACTCTTTATATCATGCAAGTTTGTTCCGATTCTTAACTTGTTAATTATTGTACAAGTTATATTGTATTCTGATATTCATAATGAACAAGTATTTAACTTATGTTTGAAGTAATGCGATCTTGACTTATTTGTTCAAGTAAGATCTACTTAATCTTTCAAATGCTTTAAGTTATTTCTAAATCATGCTTATCTAATATGAAGTCTATTGTTATGACTTATACTTGGTTCATAATTCTTGTATTATTGAACTCTTAATGATTTTGAGTTGATTCAACTAATCCTTAGTTAATGATAGTTGAAACTCCAAATTCCCTTTTAGCTATCCAAACCAATTTTTTTTTAGTGCGGACTCGTATCAAATACTGAGATGAACAACCTTATTTATTAGGGGAGGTTACTACGCGAAAGCGTTAAATGTTTGTGCACAATACATGATACGAAGGGTTGATCCCCCTAAGTACGAGTTAGAGACCATTGTCTAAATGACTGTTAAAGGTTTTAAACGAAAATGTTTATAACATAGGACATAGTTCAAGGTCTTATGACCCTCAGATGATTCAATATTCGAAATTCTAAGTATTGATGAAAGAATTATTATTCAATTCTTTATTGTTGATGGAAGTAAAGTTATTCAAATCTTTTGAAGTTATTCAGTTATGTTATATTGTTATTGTATTCTAAGTGAGCATTTGTTTGCTCACTCTTGCATATTTCATAATTACTTGCAGTTAAAGCCGAGAACGTTGACGTACCGTTAACAAGTAAAGGAAAAGGCAATATGAACAAGTGAAGACTTGTGGTCTTTGATTGTGATTGTAATAAGACTTGTTTATGATATTTTATTTTCGCACTTATTTGTCTATGTTAAGGTTAGCAAACCTGGGATATTTTTGGATTAAGGTTGTAATCCTTTTTCATAAGGAAGATTTTATTTAATGATGAGGTTGTTAATCTTTTTGCATTCCTTATTATTGGGTAGATATATGTTTTATTTAGATAGTGAACACCAAATCATGTGAAAATGAAGTACCCGAATTTGGGGGTGTGACACTTAACTTATCCGAACCATTATAACTATAATGTTCGTTAAGTTAATCCTCCTTGTATTTCTTACAACGTTCGGTCGATACAACCCGGAACGTTATTCAAGTTATTACCATTAACTAGGTTTTTCAACGTTCTACGTTATTCTTCATTCTCTTATTACTGTTTGTTATGGCTTATCATTGTTCATATGCCATCAACCGACTCTCGTCGATCATCGTTAGACAACACGACAAGCAAAACCCTAATCGGTTCGCTAGGTCGCACGTATTTCCACCAAATTCCCGTTATCGGACTACGTATAGAAATATCCTAAGTTTTATCCTCATTTCTTAACATTCTCGCATGCCACATCTCTATTACATATCATGTAACCTTGAGGCGCGTATTAAACTCGACTACGATCCACGGTTCAAGTTTTCGAATTTTGAGTTTTAAATTTAAATACATTTATTCAACGTTTAATTCTTAAAACCACCCTTAAACATGTTTAAATGTTCTTTCTGCATGAATATTAATCATTTACTTGCCCCATAAATACCATGTAAAAAGTTGGGAAATTAAATAACCGAGTCAGAAAATTTTCTCTTGATGGCGCTGCGGCGCCACCCTAAAGGTTAAATCATGTGACAACCCCAAATTCGGATATTTCATTTCCATAAGATTTGGTGTTCGCTGTCCAAATATAACATGTCTATCTACCCATAATAAATACAACTCATGAAATAAATAGAATTACTCCCCTTAAGGGGTTACAACAACTGAATAAATAAATCTGAGGTCATCTAACCTTAATACATCAAGTGCGGAACATAAAGAAACAAATAAGTCTTAAACATCACAACATAAGTCTTAAACAAATCATTCATAAATAAATAACAAGTCCTCATCACTTGTTAGCTTTGCCCTTGCCTTTGCTAGTGGAAGGCTCGTCAGTTCTTTCAATCTTAGCTGCAATGTTATTATGCAAGATTGAGCAACGATTGCCCACAAGTATAACAATATAACAGTAATAATAACTGTGACGCCCCCAAATCCGTGTAACATCGATTACAGGACATGGTACTCACGATACAACATACATCCTCATCTATCTAAGTAAACTCCAGCAATAATAATAGTAATATTATAACTATTACGTACTTACTCAAAATAAAATCCCAAGTCTTTACAACCTTTAATAAACCAAAACTTAAACTTAGCGTTTATCGCTACATTACATCATATGCGGAAATATAAACTTATTCTATAAGGTAACTAGCATCATTTCATCTTAGTCTTCCCCTTGTCCTTGCCCGAGCCCTCAGCCTTCTCATCCTTAACTGAAAGGTTTAAGCAAGAATGAGCACAAATTGCCCAGCAAGTATATAAAGAAGTTTGAAAACATACATCAGGAGTAAAAACATCTGTATGACAATATCTCAACAGTTGAAAGAATTATCAAGTGTTAAACAAGAATATCAAAGATAAGAGTTTAGAATTCTCCATAGCATACTAAGGGGTGTTAAATACCCTGAACATTGCTTTGTTTCATCGAAAACCATCAGACGGTTTAACAATCAAATAGATTGTAAACGGTCTCTGCAAGTACTTAGGTGATCAGCCTATTGTACCCTACATTGTGCACAAGTATAAAGTTTAAACTGCATAAGCATAAATGGGACTATATGCCCGACATCTGTTTGCCCATTTATTCGGGTTGCTCATCTTAGTATTCATGCGAGACCGCACCAAAGCAATTTGGATTGGTAAACATTAAATAGCTTCAAAAGATTTGAATTAAATCATTTTTCATCAATAATAACTAGCCGAAAACAAAGGCCAGGAAACATACTTAGAAACAGTTCGATAATGACATGAAACTTATAAGCATAGTTGTTAGAATAATAACTGAGTAATCATCAATAAGCTTGCAAGATAATTGAAGTTGTATAACTTCACAACAAAGGAACTTGCACGAATAAATAGCTAGCATAAGTCCAATACTTACCCTCACTGAGATAAAATAAGTAAGGATTGAATAAATACCCAATAGAAATTAGGGCTAGGAAACTTGCCTGATACGTCTGCTATCGTTAAAGCTAGCAATTAACCTTCACGTAACCTAATCATATGTGTCACATTAAGCCATTAGGTTCTTGAACTCTAATTCGAAAGAAAATGATTTCCTTTCATTATAATTTCATTAATCAACTACCACGTATGCTATCATGAAACTAATTTAATCATATATCATGTTGCGTCATATAGATAAAGTGGTTCAATATGAGAATCTGAGTAAAAATAAGTTTCTGGAATTTTTCCCGGTCCACCGACCCGACCCGGATCAGACCCGACCCGGACGCGCAACCTCAAGCCGTGTTACCGGCGCAGCTGCGCTGCCTGGAAAACCCGGAACCCATCTTTGAGTGGCGCAGCTGCGCATCGTTAAGCCGTATGAACGGCGCAGCTGCGCTGCTCTTCATGCCCAGAAATTTTTTGCAGTTTTGAGCAGCCATCTTAGCGAATTAATTTCGATTAAACCATACATGATATGACCATGAAACTTGGACACAACATACTTCATCTAGCATACTATTTTACAAAAATATCACATTCTAGAAAATAGCAAATTAAAACCACGAACGGGCTACCTTGAAAAGCGTGCCAGGACAGGTTCTAACACTTAGAAAAATTCTGGAAAACCCAGAAATTTGCAGATTTTTATTTCCAACATGCTTGCTCTCGAAAATCATAGCTTGCTCAATTTAACTCCGTTTCTTATGAAATTTGGTCAGGTTATACATCATACTACACAGTATTTTACAAAATTATTACACACACTAATCGGGTCATAGAAACCATGATTCCAAGGCTCCGAAAAACCCAAAAAGTCACAGATTCTAAGTTAACCCACCTTTGACAAAAACCATGATTTTGATTCTAGCATGCATGAGGTTGATTCCTACTGTCCAGATCACATATACTAACATATATACACATGTTACAATAATCAAACTCACTAACTTTTCATGTTTTGATGAATTTGGCATCTTAGTGGTATTTTATCAAATAGTTAGCATGCATACATGAATTCTACGATTCTCTACGAATTTGAAACATGATGAATACCAGAATTTTCATTCTCTACAACTATATATTAGAAACAAGCACTAGCATGGCATTACAATTCCAAAATAAGACCTCTACCATGCTAATTCATGCATTTTTCACTATTTTCCTTCAAGAACATAAAAGTAGGTTTCATGGCTTACCTTGAATGTGAATTCCTCCTTGTTTAATCCGATAGCCTTGCTTATTAGACTCTCCCAAAACTCCAGAAATCCTCCCTAACTCTCCACTCTCGTTCACTCAATTTCTTTAGCTCTTTTGGTGAAATTTTGTCAACGTGAAGAATATAGAGGTGGAAAGTATATATATATATATATATATATATATATTCTTAGCATGGATTTTACTTGTAACTTGCATTCTCAAATCATCATTTGAAAGACCCTTGATATATCCCATGATCACTTGCTAATTAAATCAAAGAAAATGAGAGTTAAAGAAAATGAAAAGGTTTGATTTATTAAGGAGTTGTAACTCCCTCTCCCTCTATATTACTACATACGTATATACACCCTCCCTTGTCCCAATATGCTGGTCACGTGGCCCCCTCCAGCTGCTGATTGGCTAAAAATATTATTATTATAATCAATTAAATAACCATTTTGACCCTTTTGCCCTCCGTAGCCAAATGTTTCGATACTTATATCGATTCCTACTAAAATCGACGTGCCGGACGTCATGGGACTATCCGTTTCATCAAATTCATCTCCGAAATTCGTGGTTGACTTTTTACCCGAAAAGTCAACCGGTTGACTTTGACCAAAAAGTCAACTGTGACACATTTTCGTAGTTATAGTATGTCCTGACTAATTTCGACGTTCTGAACTCAAATACGCAGTCCAGCGTCTCTAAATTCCGCTCCAAACTCAAAATCATGCTTTAAAGCCATCCCACGAAATTAATAGAATTAACTCCATACTTAACCAATTTAAATAGTTGAATTAAACTGGACTAACCATTTAAATACTCCTCATCACATATCAAAAAATAACACATGTATGTATAACACAGATACATCTAATAAAAGAAAACACACAAGTATTTCACATAAATTCGTTTATTGATCATTGTTAAAAGACATAATACTCTCGGATATTACATTCACCCTCCCTTATAAGGATTCCGTTCCCGAAATCATTACACATCAAACAAAAAGATTAGGATAATTTTTCATCATTTTCTCCTCGAGTTCCCACGTAGGCTCTTCGGCGTTGTGGTTCCTCCATACTACCTTAACAGAAGGTATTATCTTATTTCTCAACACTTGTTCTTTTCTATCAATTATCTGTACTGGAACCTCTTCATAGGTTAGGTCCTTTTCAAATTGGATGGGTTCATTCTCTATGACATGCTTGTAATCCCGTTTATAGGGTCGTAAAACTGATACGTGGAATACGTTGTGTATATGTTCTAACTCCGGAGGTAAAGCTATTTCATAAGCTACCTCACCGACTCGCCTTAACACTTCAAAGGGTCCTATGAATCTGGGGCTAAGTTTTCCCTTCTTCCCAAACCTCATTTTCCCTTTCCAAGGTGACACTTTCAGAAACACATAAGTGCCGACGTCGAAGTCTCGTTGTTGCCGATGTTGATCAGCATATTTCTTCTGTCGATCCTGAGCTATCACTAATCTCGCTCGTATTATTTTGATCACATCTGCAGTTTGCTGCACTAATTCTGGCCCTAGCAATTTACGTTCTCCCACTTCATCCCAGCACAATGGCGTTCTACATTTTCTTCCATATAAAGCTTCATAAGGTGGCATCCCGATACTCGCGTGATAACTGTTGTTGTATGCAAATTCCACTAACGGTAGGTGGTCATCCCAGCTTCCTTTGAAGTCCATTACACATGCTCTCAGCATGTCCTCTAACGTTTGAATAGTTCTTTCGCTCTGCCCGTCTGTTTGAGGATGATACGCGGTGCTCAACCTCAGTTGCGTTCCCATGCGTTCTTGAAAGCTTTTCCAGAAATTAGCTGTGAACCGCGGATCGCGATCTGACACAATTGATACAGGTACATCGTGCCTGGAAATGATCTCCTTGATATAAAGCTTTGCCAACTGATCCAAGGTATATCTGATTTTGATTGGCAAGAAATGCACTGACTTGGTCAATCGATCAACGATTACCCAAACTGCATCGTAACCCTTCTGTGTGTTTGGAAGTCCTACCACGAAGTCCATCGTGATATGCTCCCATTTCCATTCCGAAATTTCTAATGGTTGAAGTAACCCGCTCGGTCTCTGATGTTCCGCCTTAACTCTCTGGCATGTCAAACATCTGCTGACGCACTCTGCCACTTCTCTCTTCATATTGGGCCACCAATAATGTTGGCGAAGATCCTGATACATTTTTGTGCTTCCCGGGTGAATTGAGTAACTTGAGCTATGGGCTTCCTACAAGATTTCTTCCTTTAATTCAGTTACCGCTGGCACCCAAATTCTCCTCTCAAACCTTAATAATCCATCACCACCCACATTGAACTTAAGCTCCTTTCCAATCTAAATTCTTTTCCTCACCTTCTCGCATTCTTCATCGCTGCTTTGTTCTTCCTTGATTTTGTCCAATAGAGTCGGTCGAACCTCCATTGCGAACAACTTCCCAACTGACTCGCTCGGACTCTTTACCTCGAGTTCCAAACTGGCCATTTCCCTAATCAACTCCTCTTGAGCCGTTAGCACTGCCAACCTGCCACTGCCCTTTCTGCTTAGCGCATCTGCGACCACGTTAGCTTTCCCCGGATGATATAAGATGTCGCAATCATAATCCTTTATTAGTTCCAACCATATTCTCTGTCTCATATTCAACTCCTTCTGCGTGAAGATATACTTCAGACTTTTATGGTCCGTGTATATTTCACACTTTACACCATATAAATAGTGCCTCCAAATCTTTAGGGAAAATACTACCGCTGCCAATTCCAGGTCATGGGTAGGATATCCCTTCTCGTAATCCTTCAACTGACGTGATGCATACGCAATAACTTTACCATGTTGCATAAGCACACAACCAAGTCCTTTATGCGACACATCACTGAAAATCACGAAATCACCTGTATCGTCTGGTAAAGACAACACCGGTGCCTCACTCAATCTTTTCTTAAGTTCCCGAAAACTTTCTTCACACTTCTCTGTCCAGACAAATTTGACCGACTTCTTTGTTAAATTCGTTAAAGTTCCTGCTATCTTTGAAAAATCTTGGATAAACTGTCTATAATAGCATGCCAGTCCTAAGAAACTTCTTACTTCAGTCAGTGTCTTTGGTTGCTCCCAATTCTGCACCGCTTCTACCTTTGCTGGATCCACAGAGATTCCGTCCTTATCGATCACGTGACCCAGAAATTGAACTTTTTTCAACCAAAACTCGCACTTTGAAAATTTTGCGTATAACTTATCCTTCCTCAACGCCTCCAATACCAACCTTAAGTGTTCAGCATAATCCTCCTGAGTCTTGGAATAGATCAGGATATCATCTATGAACACGACCACAAATTTATCTAGGTATTGCTTGAATACCCGATTCATCATGTCCATAAATGCCACCGGCGCGTTCGTTAATCCAAATGACATCACCAGGAACTCGTAGTGACCGTAACGAGTCCTGAATGCTGTCTTAGGAACATCTTCCTTCCTCACCCTCAATTGGTGATATCCCGTCCTCAAGTCGATCTTGGAAAAATATTTTGCTCCCTTCAACTGATCGAACAGATCATCTATCCTAGGTAATGGATACTTGTTCTTGATCGTCACTTTGTTCAACTCTCGATAGTCGATACAAAGTCTCATCGATCCATCCTTCTTTTTCACAAATAAAACTGGTGCTCCCCAAGGAGACACACTCGGTTGAATATACTTTCTATCCAATAATTCCTGCAACTGTACCATCAGCTCTTTCAGCTCTGCCGGTGCCATTCTGTATGGGGCTTTCGAAATCGGGGCCGTTCCCGATACTTAATCTATAACGAATTCGATCTCTCTATCAGGTGGAAGTCCTGGTAATTCTTCCGAAAATACATCCAAAAATTCATTCACTACTGGTATCTGTCCCATTCCTACACCTATTTTCCATGTATCGACGATATGGGCCAAATATCCTACACTTCCCTTCCTTAGCAACTTCCTCGCTTGCAACATCGTCAGACAACTCGAGTGTCTCGGCGACTTACCCCCGTAGAATACTACCTTAGACTGATTTGGAGTCATAAGATTTATACACTTCTTCTGGCAATCTATCATCGCTCCATGGTTAAATAACCAATCCATTCCTAGAATTACATCAAATTCCCCTAATTGAATCGGAATTAAATTCACAGGCAACTTATATCCCCTGATATCTACAACACAATTCCTATAGACATGGCTAACGGGAATGACTTCCTTATTAGCGACTTCTATGTTCAAAGGATATTCTAATTTTTTCTGGGGTATGTTTAATCGTTGGGAGAATTCATGGGATACGAAGGAACAAGTAGCACCCGAATCAAATAATATGTAAGCAGATATATCATTGACCGGAATGATACCTGAAACCACGTCCTTGGATGCGACTGCATCCTGAACCGTCATGTTAAAAGTCCTTGCTGTTGGTCGATTCTGAGTTGGTGGTCCAGTAATTGTGAGATTTCCACCGCTTGGTCCCCTTCCTCCATTTCCTCCTGCTGAATTCTTCTTTGGGCAATTCCTTGCCTGATGATCCAATGCTCCACAATTTAAACATCCATTCCTCTTTGGTGCAGAGCAATTGGGAGAGATGTGCCCCTTTTGCCCGCAATTGAAACAGACATTCTTCCCTTTTAGACATGCACCCGAGTGATTCCTCCCACACTCCTTACACGCCTCAGTTCTCTTCTTTACTTCACCTGGTTTTCCCCCAGAGTTTCCTAAGTTAAAATTGTTATTGTTGTTGTTGTTGTTCCACTTCCTCTTGTTTCCACCACTGCTGCTGCTACCTTCCCCGCGATTCCCTCCTTCATTCTTCTTCTTTTTCTCCTTATTAAACTTCATTAGGGCTTCACTTCCGCCCTCAGCAATTATAGCCTTCTCCAGGAGAGTCGCGAAGCTGTTCGTTTGCAACACCGAAAGTCTACTGTATAACCATGGTTTGAGACCCTGCTCAAACCTCCTCGTTTTCCTCTCCTCAGTGTCGACCTGATGAGGCGCGAACCTCGCCAGTTCGTTGAAGTTTGCGGCGTACTGGGGTACGGTCATGTCTTCTTGCTTCAGCTCCAAGAATCGCATCTCCATACGACTCTGCATACTCGCAGGGAAATAGTTTTCGAAGAAGATCTTCTTAAACTCTTCCCAAGATATCACACCTTCTCCCGCCCTGATCTGGTTTGCCTCCCACCAGAAATTGGCTTCACCCTTCAGCATGTAAGTGGCGAAGATTGTTTTCTGATCATCTCCTACGCTAGCAATAGCGAACTCCTTTTCAATTTCCTTGACCCAAGTTTGGGCTTCGATAGGTTCGGTGGTTCCTTTGAACTCAGGTGGTCCCGCGCTCTTGAAGTCTTTAAAGTGTGCCACCTGGCCCGTTGGAGGGTTATTGGTATTCGGGGTTCGATTCTGAAGTGCCCCAACTAACATGTGGACAAATTGTTGCATGGGGTTCGGTGGACCCCCAGCATTACCGCCTGACCCTTCTGGTACTTGACGACGTCTTCCTCTAGCCATCTTTCTGTTTAAATAAACTTAATGTCATCATCTCATAACTTATTCCTACAGCATATATAATTCATATAAAACTTAATCATCACATCACATATTTAAATAACAGCATATTTACTTATAAACATAATACCCAAAGTATTTCATCGTCTTATGGCATCAAGCCATTTACATCACTTAAACCATCCTATTTAGTGAAACTGGAAACCAAGTTTTATTTCATAGATAAGCGTTCTACACGTTAGTAGCAAAACTTTAACACCAACAAACTAAAGACCCCGCCTAATGGCGTCTTCATGCTCTTCATCCGCTATCTCTAGCACCAGCCCACGGCTTATGGCATGTCTAGACCGGTACTCCTCACGTGGAAAGTGATACACCCTATGCTGGAACCTCCCATGTGCTGACTTAAATGCGTACTTCATTCTATCCATCCTAACCTTCTTATATCTTACTTCTCCTTCTAACTCGCTTGTTAGCTTCTCGGCCTGAGCACGGCCTCTCCTCTCATCTCCCCAGAATGTGGTAATGATCTGCTTGTCAGTTTGGAGACTCTGAATCCTTGACTCTAGCCCATTAATGGTATGTCCCAAGTGGGTCCTGATAGCTTCTTTCTCGTCTTTCAGCCTGTTCGCCTTCTGACCTGCTGTTCGCAACTTGTCAGCCAGATCCCCGTTCCTAATTATCAGGTGGTGCACCAATGCCTCAAGCAATGCTGCAGCCTGCTGCTCCCCCTGATACAGCTCCTCCAACTCATGGACTTTGTTATTCAATTCTGTAATCCTATCCATCAACTCATCCAATATAGTATCCTCAGGTGCTTCCTCGGAGTCCGCCTCGGGCTCCTCTTCCTCTTCAGGATACTCCTCTGGGTCTGACTCAGCTGCTGCCTCAGCTATAGGCTCAGGTACAGCTGTCACCAACTGCTCACTCACTACGTGAATATCTCTAACCTCCTCTTCTCCTGACATCCTACAATCAAGACAAAGAACTCAACTAGTATTTTAAAAATAGATATTGATTTTGTTTTTAGAAAAAATAGCTTCGACACTACACTTAGAACTCTACGTGAGTTCATCTCCTTATTACCTCCACTAACTTCCCTAAGGTTATAGTCTAAGGTTCCCCACCTAAAGTTTATAACCTACGGCTTTGATACCAACCTGTGACGCCCCCAAATCCGTGTAACATCGATTACAAGACATGGTGCTCACGATACAACATACATCCTCATCTATCTAAGTAAACTCCAGCAATAATAATAGTAATATTATAACTATTACGTACTTACTCAAAATAAAATCCCAAGTCTTTACAACCTTTAATAAACCAAAACTTAAACTTAGCGTTTATCGCTACATTACATCATATGCGGAAATATAAACTTATTCTATAAGGTAACTAGCATCATTTCATCTTAGTCTTCCCCTTGTCCTTGCCCGAGCTCTCAGCCTTCTCATCCTTAACTGAAAGGTTTAAGCAAGAATGAGCACAAATTGCCCAACAAGTATATAAAGAAGTTTGAAAACATACATCAGGAGTAAAAACATCTGTATGACAATATCTCAACAGTTGAAAGAATTATCAAGTGTTAAACAAGAATATCAAAGATAAGAGTTTAGAATTCTCCATAGCATACTAAGGGGTGTTAAATACCCTGAACATTGCTTTGTTTCATCGAAAACCATCAGACGGTTTAACAATCAAATAGATTGTAAACGGTCTCTGCAAGTACTCCAGGTGATCAGCCTATTGTACCCTACATTGTGCACAAGTATAAAGTTTAAACTGCATAAGCATAAATGGGACTATATGCCCGACATCTGTTTGCCCATTTATTCGGGTTGCTTCATCTTAGTATTCATGCGAGACCGCACCAAAGCAATTTGGATTGGTAAACATTAAATAGCTTCGAAAGATTTGAATTAAATCATTTTTCATCAATAATAACTAGCCGAAAACAAAGGCCAGGAAACATACTTAGAAACAGTTCGATAATGACATGAAACTTATAAGCATAGTTGTTAGAATAATAACTGAGTAATCATCGATAAGCTTGCAAGATAATTGAAGTTGTATAACTTCACAACAAAGGAACTTGCACGAATAAATAGCTAGCATAAGTCCAATACTTACCCTCACTGAGATAAAATAAGTAAGGATTGAATAAATACCCAATAGAAATTAGGGCTAGGAAACTTGCCTGATACGTCTGCTATCGTTAAAGCTAGCAATTAACCTTCACGTAACCTAATCATATGTGTCACATTAAGCCATTAGGTTCTTGAACTCTAATTCGAAAGAAAATGATTTCCTTTCATTATAATTTCATTAATCAACTACCACGTATGCTATCATGAAACTAATTTAATCATATATCATGTTGCGTCATATAGATAAAGTGGTTCAATATGAGAATCTGAGTAAAAATAAGTTTCTGGAATTTTTCCCGGTCCGACCCGACCCGGATCAGACCCGACCCGGACCGACCCGGACCGACGCAGCTGCGCAGCCTCAAGCCGTGTTACCGGCGCAGCTGCGCTGCCTGGAAAACCCGGAACCCATCTTTGAGTGGCACAGCTGCGCATCGTTAAGCCGTATGAACGGCGCAGCTGCGCTGCTCTTCATGCCCAGAAAAGTTTTGCAGTTTTGAGCAGCCATCTTAGTGAATTAATTCCGATTAAACCATACATGATATGACCATGAAACTTGGACACAACATACTTCATCTAGCATACTATTTTACAAAAATATCACATTCCAGAAAATAGCAAATTAAGACCACGAACTGGCTACCTTGAAAAGCGTGCCAGGACAGGTTCTAACACTTAGAAAAATTCTGGAAAACCCAGAAATTTGCAGATTTTTATTTCCAACATGCTTGCTCTCGAAAATCATAACTTGCTCAATTTAACTCCGTTTCTTATGAAATTTGGTCAGGTTATACATCATACTACACAGTATTTTACAAAATTATTACACACACTAATCGGGTCATAGAAACCATGATTCCAAGGCTCCGAAAAACCCAAAAAGTCACAGATTCTAATTTAACCCACCTTTGACAAAATCCATGATTTTGATTCTAGCATGCATGAGGTTGATTCCTACTGTCCAGATCACATATACTAACATATATACACATGTTACAATAATCAAACTCACTAACTTTTCATGTTTTGATGAATTTAGCATCTTAGTGGTATTTTATCAAATAGTTAGCATGCATACATGAATTCTACGATTCTCTACGAATTTGAAACATGATGAATACCAGAATTTTCATTCTCTACAACTATATATCAGAAACAAGCACTAGCATGGCATTACAATTCCAAAATAAGACCTCTACCATGCTAATTCATGCATTTTTCACTATTTTCCTTCAAGAACATAAAAGTAGGTTTCATGGCTTACCTTGAATGTGAATTCCTCCTTGTTTAATCCGATAGCCTTGCTTATTAGACTCTCCCAAAACTCCAGAAATCCTCCCTAACTCTCCACTCTCGTTCACTCAATTTCTTTAGCTCTCTTGGTGAAATTTTGTCAACGTGAAGAATATAGAGGTGGAGAGTATATATATATATATATATATATTCTTAGCATGGATTTTACTTGTAACTTGCATTCTCAAATCATCATTTGAAAGACCCTTGATATATCCCATGATCACTTGCTAATTAAATCAAAGAAAATGAGAGTTAAAGAAAATGAAAAGGTTTGATTTATTAAGGAGTTGTAACTCCCTCTCCCTCTATATTACTACATACGTATATACACCCTCCCTTGTCCCAATATGCTGGTCACGTGGCCCCCTCCAGCTGCTGATTGGCTAAAAATATTATTATTATAATCAATTAAATAACCATTTTGACCCTTTTGCCCTCCGTAGCCAAATGTTTCGATACTTATATCGATTCCTACTAAAATCGACGTGCCGGACGTCATGGGACTATCCGTTTCATCAAATTCATCTCCGAAATTCGTGGTTGACTTTTTACCCAAAAAGTCAACCGATTGACTTTGACCAAAAAGTCAACTATGACACATTTTCGTAGTTATAGTATGTCCTGACTAATTTCGACGTTCTGAACTCAAATACGCAGTCCGCGTCTCTAAATTCCGCTCCAAACTCAAAATCATGCTTTAAAGCCATCCCACGAAATTAATAGAATTAACTCCATACTTAACCAATTTAAATAGTTGAATTAAACTGAACTAACCATTTAAATACTCCTCATCACATATCAAAAAATAACACATGTATGTATAACACAGATACATCTAATAAAAGAAAACACATAAGAATTTCACATAAATTCGTTTATTGATAATTGTTAAAAGACATAATACTCTCGGATATTACAATAACATGCGAGAAATCAAAGAGTTCTAAATAATAGAAAGCTTGGCTTTTGAATCAAGAAATGAATGCAAGAATCAAAAGTATATCTGAGGGTCATAAGACCAAGAACTATGTCCCAAGTTGTCAAGTATTTCTACTTTAAACCTTTAACAGTCGTAAGACTATATGGACTCTACTTCTCGTATTTAGGGGGATCAGTCCTTGGTACTATGTATGTGCACATCATCTCAACGCTAACGCATAAACAATCCCCTATAAAGGGTTGTTTATCTCAGTTTGACATTAGAGTCTGCACCAAAGAAAGTTTAGTTTGGATAAGCTCAATAACAGTTCTAGAATTTAGAACGCTCATCAACTATGGACTAGTCGAATCAATAAGGGTTCGCTAATCATTCAGGGTTCAACAATAAATAATGCTTAAATTAAACAATGAATCTCAAAGATATACAATTTAATAAGTATTGTATAACTAAAGTATTGCTTCAAAAGAATTATAATATCTCATATGGAATTTTGAACTTGAATAAACAAGAGTAAGAACTTGTTTAATTAAAGAATAGATAACTTGCTCAATTGAAGTAGAGTTAAAAAACTTGTGTAACGTAAGAGTAAGGTTTAGAAACTTGCATAACGATAATGAATAAAGGATGGAAAACTTCGCTCGTGCACAAGCTACAATTATAAATCACGGTCCTCAATTAATCCTACATATCATTACATTCACAAAACCAAATAATTCAAAGTCTGATTATACTCATCGAATCACAAACATCAGTTCTTGAACACGTTATTGGACTTTACGAATAACGAGTTTAACCCACGTATTTAACTTATAAATTAATCACATAAACATCATTGACAAGTTATAAAAATCTGTTTTAACATCTCAATAAATGATTAACATGTTATCATGTTCATTACAAACTATTTTTGTTTTAACATCTCAATAAAGAAAATTGTCCGGGTCATTCTGCTGGTCGGCGCTGCATCTCCCAATTTCACTGGGGACCGGCGCTGCAGCGCTGAGTCTACGTCAGCCGACTGCTTGGCCTGGCGCTGCAGCGCTGGGTTCCTTCATAGAACTGGTGCCACGGCGCCGTGCCATGTAAGCCAAGGATTTGGCCTAGCACTGCAGCGCTGGGTTCCTTCACAAAACCGGCGCTGCGGCACCATGACTACATCAGCCAGCACTGGCTTGGCGCTGCAGTACCCAGTTTGCACTGGGGACTGGCGCTGCAGTGCCCAGTTTGCACTGGGACTGGCGCTGCAGTGCTGAGCCTACATCAGTCGGCTGTTTGGCCTGGCACTGCAGCGCTGGGTTCTTTTATAGAACCGATGCCGCGGCGCTGGGCCACGTCAGCCAAGGTTTTGGCCTAGCACTACAGTGCTGGGTTCCTTCACAGAACCGGCGCTATGGCGCCATGACTACATCAGCCAGAACTGACTTGGCGTTGCAGCGCCCTGTTTCTTCACAGAACCGGCGCTGTGGCGCTAAGTCACAGTGCTGTCTGACAATGTTCGCGAAGAACACAGAGAAAAGCTAAAAATTCCAAAATTAAGCTCAAACAACAAATTTAATGTTACCCATACATTATGAACTTAACATAAACATTTAGTAACCTTCTTAGCATGCTTTTAACAACTTAAATTAGATAAACAATCAAGTTAGAACACATAAATTTCATGTTTTTGATATTTTTCATAGTTTCGTTAGTTTTCATGAAATCCTTCATTACAAATTCGTTATAACACCGAATCCGTCCATTTAAATTTTGTTCTCTTCATTTTTACATGCATAATCATAATCACCCATCAATTTATAGTTTGATAAATAATTAAAGCATTAAATTTTGTATATATAAGCCATATTCGTACTTTAACACTCTGTAACTAATGAAACTTCAATTACAACATGATTACATGAATTAATTACTCTAAAATAAATTATAATTGATACAATTCATGTTATAAACATCTATTAACATATACGCAATCATATAGACAATAATCATCAACAAAATTTAGTTACAGAGAACTTAAGTTGGCTTTCATAGAGAAAATATAAGAACGTAATTATAAACTTGGATTAAGAATTTACCCTTTTTAACTTTGTTTGATGATATAAACTTTTATAATCTCCAACTTACTTCCTTCAATTCACAAATTCTCTCTCAATTCTCTCTTTTCTCTCTGTGTTTGCTTAACTGATATAATATAAATACTGACTATTATAATAAGTAATACGTATATAATATAACTGAAGGGATCATTGGTGTCGGTTAATTCCCATAATGGATTTAACTGCTCCCATTATCTTAAGGCTTTATTTTGTTAGCATATAAAAGGTTCCTTTCCCATTATTTTCATTAAATGTTTATTATATAGTTTATTTGTCACACTTTAATTAATCAAATAATATCATTTAATTTCAATTAAATAAAAGATGATATTACACATTAAATCACATCATCACATAATTAAAATTTTTATTTATTAATTATGATAAATCATTAAATCTCTAATTAATTATTAAATTAATTAAAATAACATTATAATTATTAAACAATTCATTTAATTTAATAATCTCAATTAAATTAACACTTTGAACTATAAAAATTCTCCACATTAATTTATTCAATGTAACACATATAATTAAATTAATATACCACAATTCCATCAATATTTATTTAACTCAATAAATAAATCATCAAAAATATTTATTTAATTCAATAAATATTTAAAATAAATTATAAAATTCTCGTTTGTCACATCTTTCCCCCCTTAAAAGGATTCTTTCCTCAGAATCACGATTTAATCAATTCATCCCGTTATATTCTCCCCCCCCCCACATAAAGATTATGTCCCTAGAATTGCTTACACATAGATTAAGCAAATAAATGTGGGTAAGTTTTCATCATATGGTCTTCGAGTTCCCACGTAGCTTCTTCAGCATTGTTGTTCCTCCAAATTACTTTAACAGAAGGTATTACTTTGTTTCTGAGAACTTGCTCTTTTCTGTCAACAATTTGAACAAGAACTTCTTCAAAGGATAAATCTTTCTCAAATTGTAGGGGTTCGCATTCTATGACATACTTGTAATCGGGTTTATATGGTCGTAAGACTGAAACATGAAAGACGCTGTGGATGTGCTCTAACGCCTGAGGTAAGGCTACCTCATACGCAACTTCTCTAATTCTTCGCAGCACCTCAAAGAGTCCAATGAATATCGGGCTCAATTTCCCCTTATTGCCAAATCTGATCTTTCCCTTTCAGTGAAAGACTTTCAAGAAAATAAAATTTACCGATTCAAATTCTATATTTTTGCGGTGTGGATCAGCGTATTTCTTCTACCTATCATGAGCAGCTATTAATCTTGTCCGGATCACCTTGACGATCTCGGCTGTCTGTTGTACCAATTCTAGGCCTAGCAATTGACGTTCGCCCACTTCACCCAAGCATAATGGAGTTCTGCACTTTCTGTCGTACAATGCTACGTAAGGCGGCATGCCAATACTCGCGTGGTAACTATTATTGTAGGCGAATTCCACTAAAGATAGGTGATCATCCCAATTTCCTTTAAAATCCATGATGCATGCTTTTTATATATCTTCTAATGTCTGGATTGTTCTTTCACTTTGCTCGTCTGTCTGAGGGTGTTATGCCATGCTCATTCTTAACTGCGTCCCCATGCATTCCAGTAGTCGCATCCAGAAATTTGATGTGAAGTTCAGATCTTAGTCATAAACTATTGACACTGGAACTCCGTGCCTTGAAACATTTTTCTTCACATACAGCTTTGCCAACTGCTCTAGGTTGAATCTGATCTTGATCGGTAAGAAGTGTACTAATTTTGTCAGGCGATCCACGATAACCCATACTGCGTCGAAACCTTCTTGAGTCGCCGGAAGACCTACTACGACATCCATTGTGATGTGCTCCCATTTTCATTTTGGGATCTCTAGTGGTTGTAGCAACCCACTCGGTCTTTGATGTTCTGCTTTTACTTTCTGACATGTCAGGTACTTGGCCACATAATCGACAACGTCTCGTTTCATATTTGGCTACCATAAATGTTGTTGAAGATCGTGGTACATCTTCATACTCCCTTGGTGAATGGAATACCGTGAACTATGAGTCTCGCTCAAAATTTCCTCTTTAATCTCTGGCACTGGCGGTACCCAAACTCTGCTCTTGAATCTTAACAGCCCTTCATTGTCCACCTTGAATTTCAGTTCATTCCCTTCGGATATCTTCTTCAAAATCTTCTGACATTCCTCATCCTGAAATTGTGCTTTCTTAACATTATCCACAAAAGTTGCACCAGCTCCTGGCTGGAACAGCTTCTCGTCAGACTCTTTTGGATATCTCACCTCCAATTCTAGTTTCTCCATCGCTGGAATTAGTTCCTCCTGGGCAGTCAACAACATCAGTTTCTCTCGACCATTTCTGCTTAAGGCGTCGGCAACCACATTCGCTTTACCCGGATGGTATAAGATCTCACAATCATAGTCTTTTATCAATTCCAACCATCTTCTCTGGCACATATTCATATCCTTCTGTATAAAAATATATTTCAGACTCTTGTGGTCTGTATATATTTCACACTTCTACCCATAGAGATAGTGTCTCTAGATCATCAAAGCAAATACAACAGCGACCAATTCCAAGTTATGGGTCGGATACCAGTTCTCATAATCCTTCAGTAGTCGTAACGCATACACAATGACCTTTCCATTTTGCATAAGCACATAGCCTAGTCCTTTGTGCGACGCATCACTATAAACCACAAAATTTCATGTGCTATCCCGAAGAGATAACACAAATGTTATACTCAATCTCTTCTTCAGCTCTTGGAAGCTTTCCTCACACTTTTTCGTCCAAATGAATTTCACCGATTTCCTAATCAAATTCGTTAGCGGAGTTGCAATTTTGGAAAAGTCCTGAATGAATCTTCTATAATATCCTGCCAATCCGAGAAAACTTCTCACTTTCGACGGTGTCTTCGTCTGATCCCAGTTCATCACAGCTTCACCCTTTAAGGGGTCTACCAAAATTCCGTCCTTGTCGATTACATGTCCAAGAAATTGCACCCGCTGAATGCAATATTTGCATTTTAAAAACTTGGCATACAACTTCTCTCTTCTTAATGCCTCCAACGTCACCTTCAAATGCTCTACGGGTTCTTCCTTGGTCTTAGAATACACCATTATATCATCGATAAACACCACTACGAATTTGTCCAAAAACGGTTTGAACACCGTGACACCCCCAAATCCAAGTACTTCAATTTTCACGGGATTTGGTGTTCACTGTACAAATATCATATAACTATATACCCATGATAAATGCAAACCATAAAATTGATAAAATATCTCCATCGTCTCCCCTTATAGGGTTATAACATCTGAATAAAATTACATAACTAAATTCCAGGTTGATCTAACCTTAAACGTCTGTGCGGAAACATAAACAATTAAATAAGTCTTAAACAAAATTAACATCAATCTTAAACAAATAAACATTTTAAACTAAATAACAGGACTTCAACACATGTTAATCTTTCCCTTGCCTTTGCTAGTGGAAGGCTCGTCAGCTCTTTCGTTCTTAACTGCAATGTTATTATGCAAGAGTGAGAACGATTGCCCACAAGTATAACAATATAAGAATATAATAACATGCGAGTGAAATAAAAACTTTTTAATAAAGAAAACTCAGGTTTTTAATCAATAATGAATAGCAAGAATCAAAAAAACATCTGAGGGTCATAAGACCTTGAACTATGTCCCAGGTTGTTAAGTATTTATACTTTAAACCTTTAATAGTCATAAGACTATATGGACTCTACTTCTCGTACTTAGGGGGATCAGCCCTCAGTACCATACTGTGCACAATATCTCAACGCTAAAGCATAAATAATCCCCTATCTAAAAGGGTTGTTCATCTCAGTTTGACATTAGAGTTCGCACCAAATGAAGTTTGGTTTGGATAAGTTTGCTAACAGTTCTAGAATTTAGAACGTTAGTCAACTATGGACCAGTCGAATCAATAAGGGTTTGCTAGCCTTATAAGGTTCAATAATAAACGATATTCAAATCGAATAATAATTTCTCAAGAGTATACAATTGAATAAGTATTATATAACTAGAATCATGCTTTAAAAAATTTATAATATCTCATATGAAACTTATCTCGAATAAACAAGAATAAGAACTTACTCAATGAATAACTTCAAATTTAGAAGCTTGCTCAATTAAAAGATTATAGATAAGAAACTTGCTCAAATAAAGGCTTGAGTTTAGAAAACTTGAGTATAAATAACCAGTTAGGGATAGGAAACTTGCCTCTTGCACAAGCTACAATTAATTCACGTCCCTTAATTAATTCTACATATCAATACATTCACAATACGAATTAATTATAGGTTCGATATACTTATCGAATCACAACATCGATTTTTGAACACGTTATTAGACTTTACAAATAACGGTTCAAGTCATGAAATTAACTTATTAATTAATCCCATAATATAAGTTATTAAATTATTTTAACATCTCATTATATGCTTAACATATCTTCGTGTTCATTACATTAGGTTTTACAACAATCTCTGAATCATTGAACACTTAGAAAAAATTTGGAAATCTGCAGGTCAGGCACGACCGCGCTCCAATTAAACCTTGGAACGGCACGGGCTCGCTGCCTGGCGGGGGCGTGCTCCATTTCTGCCTTGGACCGGCGTGGCCGCACTGCGACGCAGACACAGTTATTGCAGTTCGCGAAGAACACACAGAACAGCTTAATAAATTCCAAATTAAACTAATACAACGATTTGTAATATTATCCATGAAGTATAAACTTCATAGGAACATTATAAATCGATTCTAGCATGCTTCTAACACTTTAAATCATATAATTACTCGAATTAAAACATTTAATTTTACTGTTTTCAATATTTTGTAAAGTTTTGAAGAAAAACATGAAATTCAACGTTACAGATTCGTTACAACACCGAATTCGTCCGTTTGAATTCTTTTTTGTTCGTTTAAACATGCATAATCATATTCAAGTTCAATTTTAAGTTAAACAAATGATTTAACGCATTTAATTTATACGTACGGGCCATATATACAACTTTCATACTCTGTAACTTTCAATTTCTAACATAATTACATGATTTTAATCACTTTAAATCATGCATACATTATATAAAACATGTTATAATCATATTCAAGTATCAATTTTAAGTTAAACAAATGACTTAATGCATTTAATTTATACGTAAGGGCCATATATACAACTTTCATACTTTGTAACTTTCAATTTCTCTCTTCTCTCTATGAAGTGATATGAAAAATATAGGAACTCTGATAATATGTAAAGCTTAATATAATATACGTATAATATGTGTATATATAATATATAACTTGTGAGTTTGTGGTCAGTTAATCCGTAATGGGTTAACTGCTAAAACTTCTCTTAGGGCCATGTTTACTTGTCCTCCCTTATTCTTTCTTTTCATTTAATTTAATTAACTTACATAGTATATAGTTAATTGTCACACTTCCAATTAATCAAATAATTTTATTTAAATCAATTAATTAAAATATAATAAATCCATATTAAATCACATTGTCACATAATTAAAATTCTCCTTTATTAATTATGTCAAATTATTAAATCTCTAATTAATTATTAAATTAATTAGAATAACATTATGCTTATTTAAATAATTTATTTAATCAAATAAGCTCAATTAAATTCATACTTTGAACTATAAAATTACTACACATTAATTTAATCAAAGTAACACATATAATTAAATTAATCTACCACAATTCCATCAAATAATTATTTAACTCAATAATTAAATCATCAAAATATTTATTTAATTCAATAAATATTTAAATTAAATTATAAAATTCTCGTTCGTCACAAACACCCTGTTCATTAGTTCCATAAATGCTGCAAGGGCATTCGTTAGACCAAATGACATTACCAGAAACTCGTAGTGACCATATCGAGTCCTGAACGCTGTCTTCAGATCATCTTCTTTCCTCACCTTCAACTGATGGTAACCATTTCTCAGGTCTATCTTCAAGAAATATCTCGCTCCCTTCAACTGGTCAAACAAGTCGTCGATCCAAGGCAATGGATACTTCTTCTTAATTATAACCTTGTTCAACTTCCTGTAGTCAATGTAAAGCCGTATCATTCCATCTTTCTTCTTAACGAATAACACTGGCGCTCCCCACGGAGTTACGCTTGGCTTTATATACTTCTTGTCTAAAAGTTTATGCAGCTGCACAATTAGTTCCTTCATCCCCACCAGAGCCATACGGTACGGGGCCTTCGATATTGGAGCAATTCCTGGCGCCAAATCGATCATGAACTCAACTTCTTTATCTGGCGAAAGTCTTGGCAAATCATCCAGAAATACGTCCACAAAGTCTCTCACGACTGTTATCTCCTCTAACTTTGGGCTCTCTTTACGACTATCGACTATGTAGGCTAAATACCATACACAACTTTGTCTCAACAACTTCTTGGCCTGCATTATCGTCAGACAACTCACTTTCTAGGTGACTTGCTTCCATAAAACACAACCTTTGACAAAGTCATAAGGTTAATACACTTCTTTTTGGCAATCAATTATCGTCCCATAATTGAATAGCCAATCCATCCCCAAATTAACGTCAAATTATGACGCCCCCAAATTCGGACCACTCGCATCTCGAATTCGGTTCGCCACTTTCTAAATAACTAATAACATAATAACATCTCATGCAACGGAATGATAGAATAAATTATATTTATTTAATATAAATATTTATGTCCCAACGCCTCGTAACTTAGATATAGCTTAAACATAGCTAATACATAGCTAATACATAAATATGAATTAAGTATTTTTATATCATCATAATAATTCTAACTAAGTACAAAGTTACTCTGTAGCCTTGCCCTTGCCCTTATCCGTGCCTGAAGGTCCACCCTGTTCTGCCTTAACTGAAAAGTTTTAGGGAAAGCAAGAATGAGCAACAAGTTTGCTCAGCAAGTAATATAGCAATAAGGGTGAATAATATAGATTTCAAATCCCAATGGTACAACAGTAAATGATAGTTCAAGAATAACGAAAAGTATCAATAGTTCTCAATAATAGTCACTACGGACAGAAAGATATCAACAAGATTCAAAGTGTTAACCTTTTCAAAGTTAAAGAATAATGAACACTAAGCAAACACTAAGGACTATGAACTCTTACTAGAATTAACAGTAATATGTTGATAATCCAATAAAACAAGTACAACAGGTGATCGGCCTAAAGTACCTTACGTCATGCATAACATTTAATCGTACTCATGTGTGCACGTCGGTTTCCCGACAATTGTATATAATTCCCCCTTTCATGAGGGTTGTTTATCTCAGTAGAATTATAAGAGCCCGCACCAAGTCGATTGGTTTGGATAGTTTTCTCACATACGATATTAGTCTAGCCGAATCAAATGGCTTACACAACTTTTGTAATGCATTTAGGAACGATAGGTTCAATGCTTGCAACAACATCAAGAGATAAGGTCGATGTTCGAATAATAACAATATTTGTTCAACATGACAACAATTCAAATTTACACAATATGTAAAGTGAAAAGAATTAGGGAACTTGCTCAATAAGGAGTAAGGTTAGAATACTTGCATAAAGTAATTGCGTAGGTTAGGATACTTGCATAAAGCAAATGCGTAGGTTAGGATACTTCCTTACGCATAGTTTATCAAACTTTAGCTTATCGATACTTTGCAATCCTATTGTAACGTAGTTACGTATATATGTATTTCATTAGTTATATACGTTGAATTCATAAACTTGATATGTATGTTAAACACATACATAAGAGTCTAACTTAGTCGTACAATCCTATATGTATGCCATCACATACCTTACATACACGTAGCACGAAATTAGTTTATATAATACAATGAAATTAAATAACATAGTTCGTAATCATCTTTTGACTTAGCGTTTGAAAGTTTATAAACACTTATCCATTATATGGTTCTATCATTAACATGCTCATTAACACTAGTATACTTCACTAAACATGTATTGTAGATTAGGATAACAATACAAGCATGCATCAGTTTCCAGATTACAACCACAATAGTCAGATTACACTACAGGGTGGCGCGGCCGCACTACTCCCAGTTCAAACAAGAACTGAAGATCAGTTTGCATAGCCTAGCTTGCTCACCCACATACATTGATGATGACACATGCAGAACATACATGTTATGAGGTTTATGATAGGTTTGATTCTTATATCTTGCCTTCAAAATAATTCGTTATCACTTTCACGTAACAAGCTTAACGTGTTCGATTAACAAGGTTTCTCACGTTTAGTCATTTATACATATGCAATGAAGTCAAAGTACCTTAATCATAAATGTTCGAGTTATTCTATTCATATAATTCAACGTAGCAAAGTTCTACTTCATTTAAACTCATTTGAAACCATGATCGCTTAGTTTACATACTCATAGCTAAATAGGTGTATATGTCCATCTTGTCTAGAGGCATAACATGTCTTATCATGGTAGTCATAAATTTCAGAATGTACATAAGGTAGTTATCAACAACATTAGTTTTCCAAACTCTTTTCTTTGAAAATCTCATGTTAAACCAACCAATCATGCAAAATAACTTCACATACTATATATTATGCTCATGTACACACATAACTAGACCACATAAGCATGCTCACAAGTTCATATCTTATAGTGTACATAGTTTATCATGTTTGTGTTTCAAAACTCCAAGTTTCCTTTAGAAAGTCATCAAAACCAAGCTATGGTAAGTGATTACATGCAAGGCCACCTATACTATCATGTCAAGGACTTATATAGGCTTAATTAAGTTAAACTAGCATGCTCTATTCATCAGAAACCACAAAAATGGGATTTTTCTTCTGCAGATCGGCGCGGCCGCGCCGTATTTGTACTAGGGAGTGAGGCACGGCCGCGCCACTCTGTTTCCAGACAGGAAGTTTTTCTGTAACAACAGAGCTTCCATCCAACTCTCAAATTCTTCATGAATCATGTTTGATATCAACTACATTGCATATATAACATGCATACAACCTCTACTAACATACTAACATCATTTCACATATCCAATTTCTACTAATTCATACAATTTCTATGAAGTTATCATATTTAAAACTAAGAACTCAATGCAAGAGTTATACCTCTTGAGGCATTGAATTGCTAAGCTTGCTTATCAATTTCAGAATTCTCTCTCAATCTAATATCCTTACTCTCTATATCAATTATCCAAAAACTTAGCAAAATCAAATGAGAAGGGAAGCTTGCTATTTATAGAGGAATTGATTAACCATGCCAAACCTTTACACAATGAACTAAACCAAGAGGAGGAAGAAGAAGCCAATGGTTATTCAAAGTTTGGTGAAATAGTGACCAACCACCCCTATCCCCTACTCCCTTTTTCATCATGACCATCATTAGCTAGTTTGAGGAATGCAAGGAAGGAGAAAAGGCTATGTTATTAGCAATACACGTGAAGAAGAAGAATGGGACTCTAAATTAGGGACAAGGCTAAATTAGAACTCAGCGTTTGGAAATGTAATAATACCAACATACATTAGGTTTAATACACATACATATATATGTATACTTAGGTTTTAAATTCATTTGGGTGTATATATGGACCTTTAATGAGATAATAATATTACATTGTAGCATGTTGGGGGTATATATTTATAAACATTATATAATCCATGTACATTTTGAAAATACCAAAATATGATTTAGTTAAGTATTATCTTTCCACGTTATCATTAACCTTGTTATTTCAATTATACTTAATTATTGAAATAATTAATAAATAACAATTATTTACTAAGTTTAATTTAATATTTCCTAAGGTACACATTTAATGTATCCACATATAACATGTTGTCACATAAGCATCATTTATGTAACTTATATAATTCATTTACTATATAGTTATATATATTATATAGTTACATTGTAGTGTCACACCCCATTATACTTTAGGTGTAGGCACTTTAATATACAATCACTCATTACATAATATTGCACTTAGCAATTAATTGAATAAACATTAATCTATTATATTAATTCATTGTTTACTCATAATAACAATTAATTAACAATATTATATTAAGTAATCCTTTACTTATTAATTAATTCATTCTTTAATTTAATTAAACCATCATAAATTCCATCCTCGTGCCACACAAGGTATTTTACGAGCTTATCATACTTCTCCACACTTTCTCAATTATTATAAATTCAATTAATTTAATTGAGTTACTCACCTCATGCTATATAAACATTTATATAAAATAAATATTCACATTCTTATTAATATCAATATTAATATTTTTTCAAGAAATGCACGGTTATTACATCCTCCTGTTGGTCGTTTTATCGATCAATATAAGCGTGCAAGTATACACGGTCAACAAGTAATAAAGAGTAAGTAGAGTATCGTTCCCACGGAGAATTAACTAATAAAAGCCACTAAACGACTAGCCCATAATCATTTCAGTCTTATCTAATTGAATGATCAAGTATATTGATTAAAACTATATAATTAAACTAATATTAAATAACCTTAGAATAAAACTAGATAATGAAGACTTGAGATTACAATTTCCCCCAACACTTCATTTAAATATCCTAACTCCCTCTTTTCAACTAGTTAAATCACAAGAATTGTCATCCGAGAAATCAAAATTACATAAGAGCCTCTCTCGATGGCCAATTATGAATCTTCTTAATGCGACATGTAGGTATATGTCTATCCTACACACTATCAAGAGACCAATATCACGAATAATTAACAAGACACATGTCACGGGAAAATCTCGTTAACTACTCCTTCAATTACCAACTTTCACATAGGAAGTCATTAAGGATAGATTCTCAAGTAGATGCATACGGTATTTAGGTATATCTCAATCCTAAATACTATCAAATTATCTATTCTTGAGGATATTGAATAAGACACACGTCACATAATCTTATAGACTACCCACAAGAATCTCTAATTTTTGCATGATATCATAACTAGGTCTCAACCTATAATCCGTTTGTCAAGTTCATATAGGTTCCCAAGGTAATTACGAGCCAAGCAATTAATCTATAAGCATAGGTTATGAAAATCAATTTATAAGTAATCAATTAAAAGCAAAGCGAGAGAAATCAATACAAACTATGTATTGGGTTCCATTGAAATCTCAAAATAGAGTTTAACTCATGAATGAATCAACTCCACAATCCACAATTTGAATAAACATTGAAAGATTACAAATAGAAGTGAAAGAGAAATTATAAGTAAGAATAGCAAATCTGATTTCTTCTCTTGCTTCAAATCTGAAATCCCAAGAATCTTCAATAGCTTTAAGCCCCAAATCCAATTTAATCTAGGGTTCTACTCTAATCTAACCTAATCTAATGAAAGAGAAGAGAGGAGAATGACTATACTATTGATCCTTAAGGGTGGAATCCCCTCTAATCTACTACTATGTTTCTATCTCTAAGCCCTAATATGAATGTCCCCCTCAATTTGCTTCAAATCTCACTCTTTAATGAAAAAGTCAAGTCTGGTCACGTTCAAGAGTGGCGTGGCCGAGCTGGGAATGGCTTGGAATTGCGCGCGGGAGCGCTGGAAGCAAATATAAGATTTTTGGCCTGGGGACAAGCGCGGCCGTGCCCAAAATACACTACAAACTGGCGAGGCCGTGCCGCTGGAATTCTGCTGCAGTGTACTCTGGTATAATGGCCAATACATTTGATCCGGGAGGAGTTACGGGGCCTGCCACCTGTCAAATCAAAGCTATCAAAGAGATCTACAACTTTCATTCTTTGAGCATTGCGAAATAATGGATTGAGGAAGGTCTAAATTGTGCTTGAAGTGACAGCTGTGCAATGGAATCCCAAAACCGTGAAGTTAAGTTCAATGTTCGTTGGTAAAAGGGCCATAACTCTGGCCTCCGAACTCTGATTGGGATGATTCAAGATGTTCCGAAAAGCTTATAAGATGCTTTACAATATGACCTAAGTTCCAATCCAAGAACATGAAACCCCCAAACGATGTCCGGATTGCATTTCCTTCCCATTTTTGCTTCAAATGCCACCAAGAGAGTTCCCAATATGAAAACTACAAAAGAAAGCAAAAATGCATGAAAAACTAATATAGCATATGAGTTTAAGTAACAAAAGAAGTGAGTTTATATATAAATAAGTGGTTATAAAACCACTTATCAAATACCCCGAACCTTAAACTGTTGTTTGTCCTCAAGCAACCAAAACCAAACCAAACAAAAGATGCAATGCAATAACTACAATGAATGCAACCTATTCTATCATGAATGCGAATCCAAGTCTTAGTCAGAAATGAAATTCAAATGTAATGCCTCAGAAAAATCACAGGCTAATCAAACAGATAAGCTACCCAAGACAAGATCATAAGGCATATCCTTGCAAATCCAAACCTGTCAGCACTGATGTAATGTGTGTGTGCCTAGCAACCATTAAACATTCTTTTAAACAAATATATCACATACTATGCTTCTTAGGGGAAAAACAAGTTTCAACTTAAGAAAAATAGTAAATTAGATAAGTTCTAACTAAGACCACGCATCACTTAAGCTAAGAGTCCACAGGGGATTTATTCTGCTTTTTATTAACTCACGAGGGCATTTTTACACTTTCCCGTGTACACACTCGACTGTGCAATGCCTAGTCCTCTTAGGCTTTTCAATGAAACCCGTGTAGCGAGCTTTCGACCAACGACTCCCAGACCAACAGGCCTTAGGGCGCTGGGTGTAGAGACACCCCTAGGGATTACTTGCTAAAATATCAAAGGCCACAGGATTCGACGTAGCCAAAGTGTTTATTCACAATTAACCTTCTTTTTCTTTTCTTTTTATGTTTTTCTATTCTTTTTCTTTTCTTTTTCCACAACTACCATGCATACCCCCTGTTTCCCCCAAACTTAAGCTTTTTACAGTCTAGTTATTATCATATGAGAATTGAAATTCTTTTATTAAACCATAGATTTCCCACTAGAAGACAAGTATGTGAAAATTTTAAATAAGCATGTCATGGCGGTTACTCTTAGAGTGCTAACCGGTGACATCAGTATCTGACAGATAAAGATTTACATATATGACATTATAATCAAGCTTAAGTCTTAAATCAGTTCAAAAATCAAGTAATTTTAATTCCCTCATACGGTAAGTAAATAACAAACCAACAAAAAACTAGATTCATGCAAAATGTCCTAACACAGTTAACTAAATGAACTAAATTCATGCAAAATTTTGAAAAATTTGAACAAAATACGACCTACATACACTATATGAACTAACACAATATGCAAGATGACATGAACTACACTAAATGCAAAATAAACCCTAATACCCCCAAACTTAAAAACTACAATGTCATTATTAAAGGTAACAGGGTAAAAAGGAAACTCCCCTCGTCAGCCTCGTCTGCTACATGAAATTATATGGCGCTCAGTTTCTGCTAAATTTTTGCCTTAAGTCTGAGATAACCTGCATGATGAGAGGCCGCGCGCCTATTTGCCTTTGATTCCGACGCAGCTGCGCCCTTCCCCAGATTTTTGATATGGAGCTTTTGACATGCATTGAGGATGTGTGACAACCCGAGAATTTAGATTATTTATTAAAATCTTAAATGATTAAACTAAGGTTAAATAATAAGCCCTAGACTGGAAATAGAGTATGGATTTAAAAAATTTATGAAGGACTTATATAGTTCTGTGTATTGTTTATATATATTTAACACATAAAGAGAATTAAGAATAAATTCTTGTAACCTAATATATATATTAGGTATGAAATTAAATAACCTAAGGGTTATAATAGTAAATGATGTTAGTATTTAAAATTTATACTAACTTAAGAGATTTATTTTATTATCTCAATTTACTAATTAATTTTATAAAAGCAAGTCTAATTGGGTTAAGTAATTAAATGAGTAAGGATTTGAATTACAATTGAGTGAATAGAAACCTTAATTAAATTATTAGGGTAGGATAGAATTATAAATAATGGACTATGCTAATTTACATAGCCCAACTATTTTATTAGCAAGCCCAAAGAATTAATAGAGGGAGCTCAAGTTTATTTAAGTTAGTAAGCAAAGCAATTAACATGTAAGCCCAAAAAGGATTAGAATGAAAGCCCAAGTTTAGCCCAATTGGGGGAGGATTCATTGGACCTTTAGTTAGCTAAGTGGGCCTTAAAACAAAATCAAACTTGAACCTAAGAGAGGCCACATGGCCGATTTTATGAGAGAAGAATAGGAGGGGATGAATGTAATCATTACTTTCCATGTGTCAAGCTTTTTTCTTTCAAACACATTTAACTAAGCTTGCAAGAAACAATTTCATAATGAGAGAGAGAAGGATCAAGGATGTGGGGGATGAATATAGATATATCTTGTAATACCCGAGAATTTTCATATATTAATAAATGAATATATTAATAGAAGTGAATATTTATTCATATATAAATGATTTTGTGTTATGAGATGAATTAATTCAATTATATAAAATTGAATAATTATAATAATTGAGAAATTTATGGAGTTTGCGATAAACTCGTTGATAGCCTTGTGTGGCACAGTGATGAGGATTATTAATGATTATATTAATTAATGAATTAATTATTAAGTAAACAATTAATCTATATTAATTGTTAATTGCTATTGTAGAATATTAATTAATGGTTATGGAATATTAACTGTGATTAATTTATAATACGTGATTATTATTATTGCAAGAAATATAATAATAATAAAACACTTGGTTATAAATATGCTGGGAATTATATTTGTTAATGTGATAATTAATCCTATGAGTATTAATTAAGTGTTATTAATAATCGATGAGGAATGGATTAATTAATATTATTGTTAATTAATCAATAAGATAAATAATTTATTTATTTGACATTATGAATAATAAAACAAATAAGTAAGTTATTAATAAAATGAGGTTGTATTAATTGTTACGTGAAAGCATGCGAATTAAATATATAAGGTATGGTAGCTACCTATATGTTGTATGAAGTAGTGCAATATGACTATACAATTATACATAAACTATATAGTAAAGATATTGAATTGAGAAAGCTACATGATAAGGCTTAGGAGACAATTGTGTATGAGTATACATTAAAATAATATGTTATGGATATATTGTAAATAGAATTTAAATAATAAATAAGACAATGTAATGTGATAATATCCGGTTAAAATATATCGGTGTGATAGAATGTACATGAGTAATATGCGTACAAATTGCCTTCACTACATTGAAGTATTACTTATGTAAAATTTATATTGTGACATTAAGTTATAGCCTATGTATGGACAATAGGTATATAAAATAAAACATAAGATTAGGAATTATGTTATGTGTGTATAATAATTTAAGTGTTGTGTGCTACTAGAATGCTGAGTATTGTTGCCTTGTCCTATTATAAGAGACCCTTTCTTCCTCACGTGTATGGCAAAAGGCTAGTCTATTTCTCTATTTATCAAACTCAGCAAACCTTAGCTATCATGATGAATAAGGGAGTGGGAATTATGATTGATTTCACCAACCCTTCATTAGCCATCAAACATTCCTATAGTCCGTTAGTTTGATTTAGGATATAATTGCATTGTCTGTGTAAGGATTCTTCTATAAATAGCAGCCATGTTTCTTCATTTCTAATTGCTGAGTTTTCTTGAGTGTATGAATTGAGAGCATATATACTTTAGCAATATCATTCTAGCAGAGGGAGATTTCAGTAGCAACAAGCTTAATTCATAGAAGAGGTATAAATCCTTCGTTCTTAGTTCATCATTTGGTTTTCTGTCAAAGATTCCAATTGTTGATTATAGTGCCATTTATGCTAAAGTTGATTAGGACATGTTTCTTAGTTGCTATATAGCCTTATAAGCATGTTTAAACTGAAATGTAATTGAGGAGAAACGAATTGGTTGTGGAATTCAGAAATTGGCCTAGTATTCTGCTGTAGCAGACTGCTATCTGGGTTGAACCAGTGGTGGCGCAGCTGCGCCAGTTTAACCCAAGGATGCTGCGCAGCTGCGCCGTCACCCTGCTGCAGATTTTGAATTTTTGATTCCTGCTTGATTGCTGCTAAGTAATAGATATTGAAATGAATTAGAACAAGCATGCTGGTATGATTAATACATATAGATGAACATATTGAGACAATGTGACCATGTTTTACTAAGAGTTGCATGCGCACTTATAGTTTTGAGATAAACTTAGCGTTTTATAAACAAACTTCGATGTTTGGAAAAGAACTCGATATGTATACTTGCCATGTTTACTTTCTGACTTTTGATGCTTGTTAGTACGGCCTAGAAACACATGAAATGAATGTTGACTTGTGTATACATGTTTCATAGTATGACGTGAGCATGCTAAACCTCGATTAGTAAATATTTCGAACAAAAATGGAAGTTTAAAAAAAACAAACTTTGACATGTGTGTGACACATTGAGGTACTGATTTTGCAAACATGTTTACATAACCTAGAATCACATGTAATACATGTTAACTTGCATATATAGGTTTCATAAGGAAGCATGGACATGATAGACCTTATTAGTAAACTATACTAACAAAGTATAAGCTTTGAACATGAACTTTGGTATGTTATGACGAGAGTTAGAATCTGATAATTTTGAACATGTGATAGTACTTTTAGACTCACTCATGTATCATACATGTATATATACCATGATTAGGTGTCGTGAAATCAAATTTAGCATAAACGAAGCATATTTTCAACTAATAACTATGATAGTCACATGTATGGAATGCGAATACTCATAGGTATGCTTAATATAAATACCTTAAGTGTTTTGAAAGCGAGCATGATAGGCTTTGTAAATTTCATGACCTTGAATGACCGTAAGTGTCGACTTAGAATCTATATCACATATGTTTGGAACAAGGGAAGGTTATACGAATATAAAAAAACTCTTTAACATGTATATATACTATGTGATATATGTGAATCCGATTTCGACGGTTAACTTATGGGAATGCCATAACTTGCTAAAATAAAATATATTTAGTATTTATTGTGGTCTTATGTGGTATTAATAATATGAGGGCATGTTTGCTAATTGTTGCGATCTTATAAGATATGAGAATGTTTTTAAACTCTAAAGGAGGAACGTTAAGGATAGAAATTATATTCTATATAACTGTGTAGCTAGGTTAAAACTTAGCTTATGTGTTGATCGTATATTCGAAGATAAAATGTGAAGTTAAATTATATGACTAATGAATATCATATATATACGTAACTATATTACGATAGGAATTCGAAAGTGTTGTCTAGCTTTACGTGAGTAAACTACGCATAAGGCAAGTATCTAAACCTTATCTCTTTGGATGCAAGTTTCCTAACTTATACTCTTTTACGGTGTAAGTATTCTATCCTTGTATATTGCGAGCTAGTTTCTTTACTTACTCGTTTGAATTGAATTAGCATACTTGAACTCTTATTTTATTAAAGCTATTATTCATGATGAACTTAGTATTGATCTTGAATATTGTGAAATTGTCTATGTCATTTGATTCGGCTAGACTTATATTATTGAAAAGCGACCCAAACCAATTGATTGGTGCGGGATCTCGTATTTGACTGAGAAGAACAACTTTCTTTGAAGGGAATATATAATTGTCAGAGAACCGACGTGCACACTTGAGTATGATTTATTGTTATGCATAACGTATGGTACTTTAGGCTGATCACCTGTTGTACCTGTTTTTGGATTTGGGTTATCAATTTAATACTGTTAATTCTAGTAGAAGTTCATAGTCCTTAGTGACTGCTCCGTATTCAGTTATCTTGAAATCTTGAATTGATTTATTATTGAATCATATTGATATTATTCTGTCCTTAGCGACTGTTATTGAGAACTGTTGATATTCTTGTTATCCTTGAACTATCAAACCTTGTTATACCCTTTCGAGAATTGAGAATTTTATTACTCACCCTTATTGTATATTACTTGCTGAGCAATTTGTGCTCATTCTTGCTTTCCCTAAAAACATTTCAGTTAAGGCAGAGCAGTGCGGACCTTCGGGCACAGATAAGGGCAAGGGAAAGGCTACTGAGTAGCTTAAATTATGTAGGACTTAAGATTGTAATAAAGAACTTATGATATTATTTACTAGTTAAGGTTATTTATGCTTAAGATATGTCTAAGCTATGTAATCACTGTTTAAGTTACGAGACCTTGGGACGTGAATAAATTATATTATTTAAATGTAATCTATTCGGTATTAGTTGTGTATTATTCCGCTGTGCGATGCGACATTTAGTCGTATTATTATTGTGATGTATTACCATGAGGACGTGACGAACCGAATTCAAGCGACCCCGTGACGGTCCTGGAATTTGGGGGCATCACAGGTTGGTATCAGAGCTGTAGTTATAAACCTTAGGAACGAGTGTCCTTAGATTATAACTTAGGCGAACTTAGAAGTAAGGAAGGAGATAAAACTCATGTAGAGTTTTCTTTGAGAAACCTAGTCTGTTATGAAATGTAACTTCATTTTATACAATGAACTTATGTTTTATTTAACATTCTAATGGAGTTGCTGTTTGTTTGTCTCGTGTTTGTGATTATAGGATGACAGACACAGGTGTACCTAGTAGAGTGGCAGAGGAAGAGCCCAGGGATATACATGTAGTATACGAGGCACCTCTAGAGGCTACACCCGTGCAGGCTATTGCACCATTAGAGTTTGACGACGAGGATTAGATTGCGATAGAGTCTGATCCAGAGGAGGAACCGATGGAGGATGAGCCAGTAGAGGACTCTGATGAGGCTACTGTAGAGGAGCAGATGCTAGGAGAGTATGAGGAGCGGATCCTAGAGTTAGACTGCAGGGTCCAGGAGCTGGAGGCAGAGGCCCATGAGAGAGAGTTCGAGTTCCAGAAACTGAGGGACGAGGACCACCAGAGGAAGCTGGCCATGCAGGAGTTAGAGGTAGAGATTGCTTATCGTAGGGAGGCAGGGATCCAGATGAGAACCTTATTCCACAGGTCGGTGGCGAGAAATGTAGATATAGCAGGGAAGCTGGAAGAAGTAGAACAGAGAGAATTGAGTGAGAAGATTGAGAAAGAGGCACTCCGTACTCAGCTAGAGTTGGAGGTGATGGATAGGATACACTTCGAGGAGAAGTGGGAAGCGGCCAATGAGAGAGCTGACGACCTAGAAGATGAGGTCAGGTGCAAGAAGAGGAAGATGAACAAGATGGGGTATGTGTTCCGTTCATCTTTTGAGAGGGTGATTGATAGTGTGTACCACTACCCGGCAGAGCAGGGACAGACTCTACATACTTTGAGTCGAGAGCTGGTTGCGTATATAACACAATTAGAGTACAAGAGCGCCATGGAGCGTGGCATGATGTGATGGGATTTCCTTAAATGGTCTAGTAGTAGTTAGTAGCATTTATCTTTATGTGTTGTACATTCTATGTTGTAAACCCTATCTTTTGTGTAAGATGTGGGATAGTGATGTAAACCCCGTGTAAGCTTTTGTTAGAGGTGTAGTATGTTAGTAGGTTGGTATATTCCCCGTCTTTTGTGATATTAGGGGATATATGTGATAATGTTGTTCAGATTATTATGACACAATTAACGCGCAAGTATACGAGGCCAACGAGTAATAAAGAGTGAGTAAAGATATTGTTCTCACGAGGAATTAACAGATAAAAGGTCGCCAAAGCATTAGCACATAATCATTTCAGCCTTATTTAAACGAATGGTAAAGAGAATGAATTTAAACTAAGTTAACTAGGCAAGGAATTAAACTTAAACTAATTAATCCTAGAGTAAAATCAGATAACGAAGATATGGGATTACAATTTCCCCCAACACTTCGTTCGAATCTCTTAACTCTCTCACTTAGAATAGTAAGCACCAAGAATTGACAACCGAGAAATCACGATTATATAATAGCCTCTTTCGATGGACAACTATGAATCTTCCTAATGCGGCATGTAGGTATATGTCTATCCTACACACTATCAAGCAACTAATATCCAGAACAATTAACAAGACACATGTCACTGGAAAATCTCGTTAACTACTCCTTCAATTATCAACTTTCACATAGGAAGTATTTAAGATTTGATTCTCAATTTGGCTGTTTGCGGCATTTAGGTATATTTCTATCCCAAACACTAACAAATTATTAACTCTTTAGGACAATGAATGAGACACACGTCACATAATCTCGTAGATTACCCGCAAGAATCTCTAACTTTCGCATGATATCATAACTAGGTCTAAACCTATAATCCCTTTGTCAAGTTCATACAGGTTCACAAGAAATCAATCTAAAAGCACAAGTTATGATAACCAATTCATAATAAAAGTAATGAGAGGGAAATCAATACAAACTATGAGTTGGGTTCCATTGAAATCCCAAAATATATTCAATTCATAAATAACTCAAATAAATCATCCACAAGGTTCATAAACATCATCCAAATATACAATAAATACAAGGAGAATTAAGAGATAGAAATTGCAAATCTTGAGTCTTTCTCCAAGCTTGGATCCTTGATGTAATCCCTTGCTTCAATCTTCAAGTCCAAAAGAAACCCTAGAATCTACTAACTACACTAACCCTAATCTGACACTAAACTACTCCTAATCTATACAAGAAAAGAAAAGGAAAGGAAAAGAGATGAGCAAGCTAGGGCTAAGCTCCACTCCGGCAGAGATGTCTCGGCCAAATGAGGGCGTTTGCCTTTATATGATATGCCTCAGCCGTTCCTGCAAGTGAAAGTCAACTCTGGCTCGATTTAAGACTGGTGCTGCCGCGCGAGAAGGAAATCTGAGACTCTGGCTCTGGGGATCAGCGCGGGCGCGCTGGCTGGCTGCCTTCACACGGCGCGGCCGCGCGGGCTGTGAACCTGCTGTATTGCTTCTTGCTTCTGCTGCATTTGATTTCTTTAGCACAATCTTGCCATCTTGCATCCTTTATAGCTCCTTTGCTTCATCACAGCCCCCATTCATCTGCTTGACTCCATGCATTGAACTATCATGCCAGTTTAGGCCATCTTTGGTCCTTTTATGCTCAAGTTGCACTCGGAGAGTTCCTAAACATGAATAATGCAAAACAATGGAAAAACATTTTAAAAGCACATGAATACTTGAGTTTAAGCAACAGAATGAGTTAGAAAGGATCTGAATAAGCGGTCATAAAAACCACTAATCAAATACCCCCAAACTTAAACGTTGCTTGCCCTCAAGAAAACAAAATAAAATTAAACACAAAATGCAATGCAATATTTACAATGTATGCAACCTACACTACCATGAATGCGAATCCAAGTTCCCAGCCATTATTGAACTTTCAAGGCAATGCCTCAGAAAACCACGAGATTGTCGAACAGATAAGCTACCCAAAACAAGACAATAAGGCATATTCTGCAAATCCAAAACTTTCAGCACTGACGTATTGTGCGTTGTGTGCCTGGCAACCATTAAACATGCTTTGAACAAACATATTACATACTATGCTTCTTAGGTGAAAAACAAGCTTCAACTTAAGAGAAGTAGTATATCCTATAAGTTCTAACCAAGACCATGTATAACTAATGTTCAGAGTCAACAGGGGGTGTTCATTAAGCTCTTATTACTCACGAAGGTGTATTCGCACTTTCCCGTGTACACATTCGACTGTGCAATGCCTAGTTCTCTTAGGCTTTTCAATGATATCCATGTAGCGAGCTTCCGACCAGCTACTCCTAGACCAGACGGCCTTAGGGCGCTGGGTGTAGAGACACCCCAAGGGCTTACTTGCTCGAATATCAAAGGCCATAGAACTCGACGTAGCCGACGTGTTTATTCAATTTTTTTCTTTTTCTTAATCTTATCTTTTGTTTTCTTTTTCTTTTTCTTTTTTTGCAAGGGAGTGCGTCTTACGCTCCATCTCCCCACATAAATCATGCATGCCCCCCTGTTTTCCCCTAAACTTAAGCTTTTAACAGTCTTAGTTATTATCATATGATCACTGACTCTTTCTTTAAAACACAAATTTCCTACCAGAAGACAAGTATGTGAACATTTAAACTTAGCATGTCATGGTGTTTACTTTATTGTGCTTACTGGTTACACAGTATCTGACAGGTAAGGATTTACATATATGACCATGAAATCATGCTTAAGTCTCAAATCAGTTCAACAATCAAGTGATTTCAGTTTCTTCACAGGCAACATACATAACTAACCAACTGAAAATTGGATTCATACAGTATGCTCTCACACAGAATGCAAAAACAAAAGAAAAAATTTAAAATTTTCACAAATTTTAACTATTTACAACCTACATGCACTAAATAAACAAACACAATATGCAAAATGAAATGAACTACCCTATATACAAAATAAAGCCAATACCCCCAAACTTAAACTATTCAATGTCCTCATTGAAGGTAAAGGTGAAAAGAAAGGAACTCCCCTATTCGGCTTCTGATGATGCATGAAATGAAGTGGCATCCTCTCAGAAGTTTCCCCGTCTCTCTCTGCTCTTGGTAAAATAAACTCCGCTCAACACTATACTCAATGAACCAACCCAACTCCATATCAATCTTGCTCTGCTAGAGATCCCACACTCAATATCTCAATTGATCAGGTTGAGAGGATGAGGTGGATGAGAATTGGTACTTTGGATTGAGGAGGTAGGAGGTTTTCAAAACTAAGGCTTGTAGTGGAGGGGATTGCATGAGAAGGAAGAGATGGGGGATTGCATGAAGGAACTTGAGGTTTTGGGATAAGAGGCTTGTGTGCTGCTGATAATTTACATGAAGCGATGCCCCCCAAAAATCTGCAAGATTTTCCTTAAGTCAGGCCCTTTTTATGTGTGGCGTGGCCGCGTGTGGTAATGGCTTGGATTGGGCGCGGCCGCGCGGACCATCAGATTTTGTTGCTGCAGATTTTTGGCATGAACTGAGGTTGGCTTTTGCTTTTCATTCTTTCCGAGCAGCCTTTGACTTGAAATATGCAGATAATAATTATTAAGCCCTCCTAGACTAACAAAAGTATATAAAATCTATTTACATCAAGAGAATGAACATGGAAAGATATATGCATTTATATTCCTAAAAATTCTCTAAAGGCGTATATACAGTGCAAGTGCATCAAAAGTATGCTATAAGCTCTGTAATCCCAAAAATATACGCATTCATGCCTAAGTTCAAAAATATAGGCAATGAACTCCTAATTCCTACAGTATGCAAAAATTTAAACTAAATATTAACTAATAAGAATTAAACGAGGGGGAGGGAGATGTGATAGAAAGCATGTAAATGGAGAATTAAACAAAGAGATAGAGAGAGGGATGATGGGAAGTAGGTAATAGAGAATTAAACAAAGAGAGAGAGAAATGATGGGGTGCCTCCCATCTAGCGCTTGATTTATAGTCCTCTAGCTCGACTGTGTCTGCCCACTGCTACCCAACTCCCCGATGATACTGGAGAACCCCTCCATCCATCATAATAGCTGTGTGACTTTGGCGGCTTCCTAGTAGAAGCGGATGCAGATTTAAACTACCTAACATTGGATAAGTAAAAGAATTTCCCGTCTTGAAGGTTGGGGAGCTAGGCAAGGGTTTCGTTGTGTAGGTGAAATGATCGGGGCATGGAGGCATAGACCACACAACGGACTCTTTTTCTATTCTCTTCTCTTCTAACCACCATGGTTTGAAGCTCACGGACTCTCTCATGTCATAGAGATCCGTATCTGTAATGTGGCTACCGAGGGGGCAAGGGTGTGCAAACTTGACTGGCTTGTTCCACTCAGGCGGAGGAGGCTCTTGGGGGATTGTCACTGTTGGTTCACATTCATACTCACCAGCCCCAATTGGCTCCTCGATATCCATTACCTTTCGCTCATCCAGTTCTAAGTGCACCTCAGGCTCTTCATCAGTATCTGCATCCATCTCATAGCACCAATCTTTTTGAGGGTCATAACTCACGGCTTCAGTTATTGGAGGCACAAAATCTTGCACTGTTATCTCTTCTTCACATACCTCCTCCTTCCTTAATGCCGTGCTAATCTGCTCCACCCAAATCTGAAGATCCTCAATCGATTGCTCTTGCTCAATCAATGTCTCCTCTGTTGATGCTATGGAATTCCCCCACATAATTTCCAATCCTTCTTTTTCTGTTTCAGCCTCGGGCTCCATGTACTGATGCTCATTGGTAGGAGTGTTGTGGATTAGGGCCATCTGATTCTAAAAATTTTGGTTTGATGGTTCTTGGCTCCCAAATAACTCCTCTTGGTTTTCTGAGCTTGCATACATGAAGTCCATTGTTGGCTGTTCTCCTTATAAACATGGGGATTGATAAGTGGGTTCAGGTGCACAATTTGTACTTGGCTTGCATTATTCTTGATAGCTCACAGTATGGGTCTGCCCTTGCTCATCCTCTATCATCAAGGCCCTACTAATTTGCTCTGCCCAGTTCTGGATATTCTTGACTGACTTCTGTTGCTCAATCAAGATGTCCTTCAGTGATATGTCACCTCCTTCCTTCAAGCTTGCATTTTCTGTGTCACCCTCAAAATTGTGTTGAGGCTCATAAACTGGAGTCTGGAATGTGCATTCTGGGGCGTAAACGGGATTTGAATCCCAATATTGGTCTTGATAATAGTCTGATGAAGGGTCTGGGTGATACCCCCAGTCTTGTTGATAGTCGGGATAAGGTTCACTGTAGGAATACTCACCCCCATACTGCGCCTGTCCATAATTGATAGGCTCATGATGGCTCGTGTAGCTCCCAGCACCATAGCCATAAGTAACTGCCGGCTCTTGACTCTGTTGGGCTGAAATAGTATCCAACTTCCTCGAGAGAACCTCTAGTTGTGCTGGAAGTGAAGCAATTGGGTCGCCGCCATCATTCCCTACTTTCCTTGGTTGCTTCTTGCCTTGTGTAGTTCCATGGATAGAAATTTAGATCCATTATACCTGAAAAGATAATATAGGAAGAGAATTAAAAAAATGTTTAAATTAATACTAATCTGATTGAAACTAATGTTGGCAAACAGTTATCCAATTAATTCTCCAGCAACGGCGCCAAAAACTTGTTGGTCCGATTATTATGACACAATTAATGCGCAAGTATACGCGGCCAACGAGTAATAAAGAGTGAGTAAAGATATCGTTCCCACAAGGAATTAACATATAAAAGGTCGCCAAAACATTAGCACATAATCATTTCAGTCTTATTTAAACAAATGGTAAAGAGAATGAATTTAAACTAAGTTAACTAGGCAAGGAATTAAACTTAAACTAATTAATCCTAGAGTAAAATCAGATAACAAAGATATGGGATTACAATTTCCACCAACACTTCGTTCGAATCTCTTAACACTCTCACTTAGAATAATAAGCACCTAGAATTGACAACCGAGAAATCACGATTACATAATAGCCTCTTTCGATGGACAACTATGAATCTTCCTAATGCGGCATGTAGGTATATGTCTATCCTACACACTATCAAGCAACTAATATCCAGAACAATTAACAAGACACATGTCACTGGAAAATCTCGTTAACTACTCCTTCAATTATCAACTTTCACATAGGAAGTCATTAAGATTTGATTCTCAATTTGGCTGCATGCGGCATTTAGGTATATTTCTATCCCAAACACTAACAAATTATTAACTCTTTAGGACAATGAATGAGGCACACGTCACATAATCTCGTAGATTACCCGCAAGAATCTCTAACTTTCGTATGATATCATAACTAGGTCTAAACCTATAATCCCTTTGTCAAGTTCATACAGGTTCACAAGAAATCAATCAAAAAGCACAAGTTATGATAACCAATTCATAATAAAAGTAATGAGAGAGAAATCAATACAAACTACGAGTTGGGTTCCATTGAAATCCCAAAATATATTCAAGTCATAAATAACTCAAATAAATCATCAACAAGGTTCATAAACATCATCCAAATATACAATGAATACAAGGAGAATTAAGAGATAGAAATTGCAAATCTTGAGTCTTTCTCCAAGCTTGGATCCTTGATGTAATACCTTGCTTCAATCTTCAAGTCCAAAAGAAACCCTAGAATCTACTAACTACACTAACCCTAATCTAACACTAAACTACTCCTAATCTATACAAGAAAAGAAAAGGAAAGGAAAAGAGATGAGCAAGCTTGGGCTAAGCTCCACTTCGGCAGAGATGTCTCGGCCAAATGAGGGCTTTTGCCCTTATATGATATGCCTCAGCCGTTCCTGCAAGTGAAAGTTAACTCTGGCTCGATTTAAGACTGGCGCGGCCGCGCGAGTAATAGGCTTGAGGAGGGCGCGGCTGCATGGGAAGGAAATCTGAGGCTCTGGCTCTTGGGATCGGCGTAGGTGCACGGGCTGGCTGCCTTCACACGGCACGGCCGCGCGGGCTGTGAACCTGCTGCATTACTTCTGGCTTCTGCTGCATTTGATTTCTTTAGCACAATCTTGCCATCTTGCATCATTTATAGCTAATTTGCTTCATCACAGCCCCCATTCATCTGCTTGACTCCATGCATTGAACTATCATGCCAGTTTAGGCCATATTTGGTCCTTTTACGCTCAAGTTGCACTCGGAGAGTTCCTAAACATGAATAATGCAAAATAATGGAAAAACATATTAAAAGCACATGAATACTTGAGTTTAAGCAACAGAATGAGTTAGAAAGGATCTGAATAAGAGGTCATAAAAACCACTAATCAGATAACATTTATAGCAGTATGCTAGGGAAATCATGTAATGAAACGATTTGGCGTATGAATATAGATGAAGTTTATTTCAAAAATGTGTTATAAATTTATTCTTTTAGTATTAAAAGAAATACTTAAGTAATATACTTGAATAAAAATAAAATGAAAATTTGTGATGCAGATAATGACGCCTAGACGTAGATTGACTGCACCCGAAAAATCTGTTAATAACGAGAGGGAACAAGTTGACCCGATCCAGAAACTGGTAGACCTATTACGAGAGGCATTTAGGGGAAGGAACAATGAACCCGTTCGCCCAAACCCTCAGGCTATGCCAGTAACAACCTTTAAAGAATTTAAGAGTGTAGGACCCCCGGAGTTTGAGGGAACTACCGACCCAATCGTCGTACAAACGTGGATCAAGGAGATCGAAAATGGTTTCACTATAGCTCGCGTAGGCGAATATTAGAAGACGGTATTTGCCACGTACATGATGAGGGGAGAAGTGAACTACTGGTAGGAGGCTAATCAACAAAGAGCTGGAAAAAGGATAATAGCTTGGGATAAGTTTAAGACGCTGTTTTTCGAGAATTACTTCCCGAAAAGCATGAAGAATAGGATGGAGGTGAAATTCCTAGAGTTAAAACAAGGGGAGATGACGGTGGTGCAATACGCAGCTAGGTTTAATGAACTAGCGCGATTTGTGGAGCACCAAGTTGGTGATGAAGAGAGGAAGGCCAGACGCTTCGAACAAGGGTTGAAGCCATGGCTGTTCAATAAGGTATCAGTTCTTCAAATTGATTCCTTTGCAACATTACTGGAGAAGGCAATCATTGCGGGAGGTGGCAGTGAGGCCTTAAGTCTGTATAACAAGGAGAAGAAAGGAAAGAATATTGGAGGAGAGAACCGTACGGGAGGAAGCAGTAGCGGAGGGAGCAACTTGGGAAAGAGAAAATAGGAGAACAACAACAACAACAACAAAAACAACAATAATTAATCAGGGGATTTTCGTGGAGGTTTCAAGAAGAGGGCTGAAGGATGCCCGAAGTGTGGGAAGAATCAGCAGGGCGAGTGCTGGAAGGGACGTGGCACTTGCTACAACTGCAGACAGGAAGGGCACATCTCGCCCAACTGTCCGAAACCAAAGAAGATACAAGGATGCTTTGCGTGTGGCTCGACGGAGCACCGAATTAAGGACTTCCCAAAGAAGGGAAGTGGCGGGGGTAGCAATCAGCAAGGAGGCAACAAGCTGATGATCAGCGGGCCGGCACAATCCAACCGCACAACCGCCAGAACTTTTAACATGACCGTCCAGGACGCCGTGGCTGCGAATGACGTGGTGTCAGGTATAATCCCAATCAATGATATAAATGCTTATGTATTATTTGATTCGGGTGCCACCTGTTCTTTTATATCTGAAGAATTTGCTAGTAAACTTAGTACACCCCGAGAACGATTAGAAAATCCTTTGAACATAGAAGTTGCGAATAAGGAAGTAATCCCTGTAGAATACGTTTATCGAAATTATCGCGCAAACATTAGAGAACATGAACTGAGCGTAGACTTGATTCCTATTAGACTTGGAGAATTTGACGTAATACTAGGGATGGATTGGTTGTATAACCATGCTACAATTATTGACTGTCAGACAAATGTGTGAACCTTCAAACTCCGAGTAAGTCTAAGGTAGTGTTTTATGGTAGCTCATCTCTTAAGCAGTCGTGTTGCGTTACGATGATGCAGACCAAGAAATTGTTAAGGAAAGGATGTGTAAGTTATTTAGCTTACATCGTTGATACTCTGAAAAAGGGAGTAGAAATTAAGGATATATCCGTAGTGAATGAATTTGAAGATGTATTTACGGACGATCTGCCTGGTCTTTCGCCAGACAGAGAAATCGAATTCGTAATAGACTTAGCACCAGGAACTGCACCGATTTTGAAAGCTCCAAACCGTATGGCGCCAGTAGAAATGAAGGAATTTATGATACAATTGCAAGAATTATTGGATAAGGGTTACATACGACCGAGTGTGTCTCCTTGGGTAGCACCAATACTATTCGTTAAGAAGAAAGACGGATCGATGAGGCTCTATATCGATTATCGAGAATTGAACAGAGTAACGATCAAGAACCGATATCCGCTACCGAGGATAGACGACCTATTTGATCAACTGAAGGGAGCGAAGTGTTTCTCAAAAATTGACCTGTGAACAGGATATCATCAACTGAAAGTGAGGGATGAGGACATACCAAAGACTGCGTTTCGAACCCGTTATGGACACTACGAGCTTTTTGGTAATGTCATTTGGATTGACTAATGCTCCGGCAGCATTTATGGACTCGATGAACCTAGTTTTCAAGCCATACTTGGATAAATTTGTAGTGATTTTTATCGACGACATGTTGATCAACTCGAAGACAGAGGAAGAACACGTCGAACAACTGAAGATTGTTTTGGAGGCACTAAGGAAAGAAAAGATGTATGCAAAATTTTCAAAGTGCAAATTTTGGATGGAGAAGGTTCAATTCTTATGCCACATGGTGGATAAGAATGGAATCTCTGTAGACCCTACGAAGGTAGAAGCAGTAAGTAATTGGGAACAACCGAGAACACCGACGGAGGTGAGAAGTTTTTTAGGGTTAGCTGGGTACTATCGAAGATTCATCCAAGATTTTTCTAAGATAGCAACCCCGTTGACCAATTTGACTAGAAAGACGGTGAAATTTGTATGGACCGACAAATGCAAAGAAATTTTTCAAGAACTGAAAAAGAGATTGAGCGAAGCACCTGTGTTATCATTACCAAATGATGCGGGAAATTTTGTGGTGTATAGTGATGCATCGCACAAGGGACTTGGCTGTGTGCTTATGCAGCACGGCAAAGTCATTGCATATGCATCACGATAATTGAAGGATTACGCTCGACTTAGAGTTAGCGACAGTCATTTTTGCGTGAAAGATATGGAGGCATTATTTATATGGGGAAAAATGTGAGATATACACGGACCACAAAAGTCTGAAATATATCTTCACACAGAAGGAGTTGAACATGCGGCAGAGAAGGTGGTTAGAATTAATCAAAGACTATGACTGCGATATTCTTTATCACCCGGGGAAGGCAAACGTGGTTGCCGACGCTCTGAGCAGGAAAGGAAGGGAGAAATTATTTAATTTGACGACTCAGGAAGAGTTGATAAAAGAGATGGAGAAATTGGAAATAGAAGTGAAGGGACCCGAGAGGTCTGAAGAAAGGTTGTTTGTGGTGGAAGCTCATCCGACATTGTTGGCTAGAGTAAAGGAAGCCCAGGAAAAGGATGAAGAGTGTGAGAAAATTCGAAAGAGGATCACAGAAAATGAGGAAGAGAAATTTTGAATGGATAAAGACGGTATCTTAAGATTCGAAGGAAGAGTGTGGGTACCAGCGGTAACCGAGTTGAGGGAAGAGATTTTGCACGAGGCACACAACACGACATATTCCGTTCATCCGGGAGGCACGAAGATGTACCGAGATCTAAGGCAACATTTTTGGTTGCCCAATTTGAAACGGGAAGTCGTAGAGTGCGTCAGTAGATGTTTGACTTGCCAACGCATTAAAGCAGAGCATCAACGACCGAGTGGTTTACTACAGCCGTTGGAAATACCAGAGTGGAAATGGGAGCATATTACGATGGACTTCGTGGTAGGACTTCCATTTACGCGGAAAGGTTATGATGCCATTTGGGTTATCGTGGATCGACTTTCCAAGACCGCGCATTTTCTACCAATCAAGATCCGTTACAGTTTGAATCAGTTAGCGAGTCTATACATAAAGGAGATTGTCTCACGATATGGAGTGCCGGTATCTATTATCTCTGATCGAGATCCGCGCTTCACGTCCAATTTTTAGAAGAGTTTGCAAGAAAGAATGGGAACACAGTTGAGGTTGAGTACGGCTTACCATCCTCAGATAGACGGACAGAGTGAGAGAACAATACAAACGCTGGAGGACATGCTTAGAACTTGCGTGATGGATTTCAAGAGAAATTGGGACAACCACCTACCATTAGTAGAATTCGCATATAATAATAGCTACCATGCGAGTATCGGCATGCCACCGTACGAAGCTCTTAACGAGAGAAAGTGCAGAACGCCATTGTGTTGGGACAAAGTCGGGGAGCGACGAATACTCGGACCAGAGCTAGTACAACAAACTACAGACGTGGTGACAGTGATAAGAGCCAGACTTGTAGCAGCTCAAGATCGCTAGAAGAAGTACGCAGATTTGCATCGGCAATACCGAGACTATAAAGTCGGTAGTTTTGTTTTCTTGAAGGTATCTCCATGGAAGAGAAAGATTCGTTTCGGCAAGAAAGGAAAATTGAGTCCGAGATTCATAGGACCGTTCGAGATACTGAAGCGAGTGGGCGAAGTGGCATACAAAGTTGCGTTTCCACCCGAGTTGGAGCACATCCACAACGTGTTTCACATTTTAGTGTTGCGACCGTACAAGGCCGACTACAAGCACGTGATTTCTTACGAGCCCATTCAAGTGGAGAAGAACTTGGCGTATGAAGAAATTCCTGTCCAGATATTAGATAGGAAAGAGAAAACCTTGAGAAATAAAATTATATCTTTTGTAAAAGTACTTTGGCGTAACCACGATGTCGAGGAGGCAACGTGGGAGTTAGAAGATAGGATGATGAGGGGTTATCCCCATTTATTTGTGTAACCTTGTAGCAATTCCGAGGACGAAATTTTTATAAGGGAGGGAGGATGTAATACCCGAGAATTTCCATATATTAATAAATGAATATATTAATGGAAGTGAATATTTATTCATATATAAATGATTTTATGTTATGAGATGAATTAATTCAATTATATAAAATTGAATAATTATAATAATTGAGAAATTTATGGAGTTTGTGATAAACTCGTTGCTAGCCTTGTGTGGCACAATGATGAGGATTATTAATGATTATATTAATTAACGAATAAATTATTAAGTAAACAATTAATCTATATTAATTGTTAATTGCTATTGTAGAATATTAATTAATGGTTATGGAATATTAACTGTGATTAATTAATAATACGTGATTATTATTATTGCAAGAAATATAATAATAATAAAACACTTGGTTATAAATATGCTGGGAATTATATTTGTTAATGTGATAATTAATCTTATGATTATTAATTAAGTGTTATTAATAATCGATGAGGAATGGATTAATTAATATTATTGTTAATTAATCAATAAGATGAAGAATTTATTTATTTGACATTATGAATAATAAAACAAATAAGTAAGTTATTAATAAAATGAGGTTGTATTAATTGTTACGTGCAAGCATGAATTAAATGTATAAGGTATGGTAGCTACCTATATGTTGTATGAAGTAGTGCAATATGGCTATACAAATATACATAAACTATATAGTAAAGATATTGAATTGAGAAAGCTACATGATAAAGCTTAGGTGACAATTGTGAATGAGTATACATTAAAATAATATATTATGGATATATTGTAAATAGAATTTAAATAATAAATAAGACAATGTAATGTGATAATATCCGGTTAAAATATATCGGTGTGATAGAATGTACATGAGTAATATGCGTACAAATTGCCTTCACTACATTGAAGTATTACTTGTGTAAAATTTATATTGTGACATTAAGTTATAGCCTATGTATGGACAATAGGTATATAAAATAAAACATAAGAGTATGAATTATGTTATGTGTGTATAATAATTTAAGTGTTGTGTGCTACTAGAATGCTGAGTATTGTTGCCTTGTCCCATTATAAGAGACCCTTTCTTCCTCACGTGTATGGCAAAAAGGCTAGTCTATTTCTCTATTTATCAAACTCAGCAAACCTTAGCTATCATGATGAACAAGGGAGTAGGAATTATGATTGATTTCACCAACCCTTCATTAGCCATCAAACATTCCTATAATCCGTTAGTTTGAATTGGGATATAATTGCATTATCTGTGTAAGGATTCTTCTATAAATAGTAGCCATGTTTTCTTCATTTCTAATTGCTGAGTTTTCTTGAGTGTATGAATTGAGAGCATATATACTTTAGCAATATCATTCTAGCAGAGGGAGATTTCAGTAGCTACAAGCTTAATTCATAGAAGAGGTATAAATCCTTCGTTCTTGGTTCATCATTTGGTGTTCTGTCAAGCTGCGCCGGTTTAACCCAGGGATGCTGCACAGCTGCGCCGTCACCCTGCTGCAGATTTTGAATTTTTGATTCCTGCTTGATTGCTGCTAAGTAATAGTTATTGAAATGAATTAGAACAAGCATGCTGGTATGATTAATACATACATATGAACATATTGAGACAATGTGAGCATGTTTTACTAAGAGTTGCATGCACACTTACAGTTTTGAGATAAACTTAGCGTTTTATAAACAAACTTCGATGTTTGGAAACGAACTCGATATGTATACTTGCCATGTTTACGTTCTGACTGTTGATGCTTGTTAGTATGGCCTAGAAACACATGAAATGAATGTTGACTTATGTATACATGTTTCATAGTATGACGTGAGCATGCTAAACCTCGATTAGTAAATATTTTAAACGAAAATTGAAGTTTTAAAAAAAACAAACTTTGACATGTGTGTGACACATTGAGGTACTGATTTTGCAAACATGTTTACATAACCTAGAATCACATGTAATACATGTTAACTTGTATATATAGGTTTCATAAGGAAGCATGGACATGATAGACCTTATTAGTAAACTATACTAACAAAGTATAAGCTTTGAACGTGAACTTTGGTATGTTATGACGAGTGTTAGAATCTAATAATTTTGAACATGTGATAGTACTTTTAGACTCACTCATGTATCATACATGTATATATAACCTGATTAGGTGTCGTGAAATCAAATTTAGCATAAACGAAGCATTATTTCAACTAATAACTGTGATAGTCACATGTATGGAATGCGAATACTCATAAGTATGCTTAATATAAATACCTTAAGTGTTTTGAAAGCGAGCATGATAGGCTTTGTAAATTTCATGACCTTGAATGACCGTAAGTGTCAACTTAGAATCTATATCACATATGTTTGGAACAAGGGAAGGTTATACGAATATAAAAAAACTCTTTAACATGTATATATACTATGTGATATATGTGAATCCGATTTCGACGGTTAACTTATGGGAATGCCATAACTTGCTAAAATAAAATATATTTAGTATTGATTGTGGTTTTATGTGGTATTAATAATATGAGGGCATGTTTGCTAATTGTTGCGATCTTATAAGATATGAGAATGTGTTTAAACTCTAAAGGAGGAACATTAAGGATAGAAATTATATCTATATAACTGTGTAGCTAGGTTAAAACTTAGCTTATGTGTTGATCGTATATTCGAAGATAAAATGTGAAGTTAAATTATATGACTAATGAATATCATATATATACATAACTATATTACGATAGGAATTCGAAAGTGTTGTCTAGCTTTACGTGAGTAAACTACGCATAAGGCAAGTATCTAAACCTTATCTCTTTGGATGCAAGTTTCCTAACTTATACTCTTTTACGGTGTAAGTATTCTATCCTTGTATATTGCGAGCTAGTTTCTTTACTTACTCGTTTGAATTGAATTAGCATACTTGAACTCTTATTTCATTAAAGCTATTATTCATGATGAACTCAGTATTGATCTTGAATATTGTGAAATTGTCTATGTCATTTGATTCGGCTAGACTTATATTATTGAAAAGCGACCCAAACCAATTGATTGGTGCGGGATCTCGTATTTGACTGAGAAGAACAACTTTCTTTGAAGGGAATATATAATTGTCGGAGAACCGACGTGCGCACTTGAGTATGATTGATTGTTATGCATAACGTATGGTACTTTAGGCTGATCACCTGTTGTACCTGTTTTTGGTTTTGGGTTATCAGTTTAATACTATTAATTCTAGTAGAAGTTCATAGTCCTTAGTGACTGCTCCGTATTCAGTTATCTTGAAATCTTGAATTGATTTATTATTGAATCATATTGATATTATTCTGTCCTTAGCTACTGTTATTGAGAACTGTTGATATTCTTGTTATCCTTGAACTATCAAACCTTGTTATACTCTTTCGAGAATTGAGAATTTTATTACTCACCCTTATTGTATATTACTTGCTGAGCAATTTGTGCTTATTCTTTCTTTCCCTAAAAACATTTCAGTTAAGGCAGAGCAGTGCGGACCTTCAGGCACATATAAGGGCAAGGGAAAGGCTACTGAGTAGCTTAAATTATGTAGGACTTATGATTGTAATAAAGAACTTATGATATTATGTACTAGTTAAGGTTATTTATGCTTAAGATATGTCTAAGCTATGTAATCACTATTTAAGTTACGAGACCTTGGGACGTGAATAAATTATATTATTTAAATGTAATCTATTCGGTATTAGTTGTGTATTATTCCGCTATGCGATGCGACATTTAGTCGTATTATTATTGTGATGTATTACCATGAGCACGTGACGAATCAAATTTGAGCGACCCCGTGATGGTCCTGGAATTTGGGGGCGTCACATATCTAATATATCTAAATATATTTTATTAACACAATAATCTATTCCCTTTCTCTGTCATCTCATTCTCAAGCTAACAAACAAAAACAAAGAAAGAGATAGAGAGAGAGAGAGGAGGAGGACGGCAGCTCCAAGGGGATGGGAGGAGAGAGAGAAATTCCTCTATGAAAGGAAGAAGAAGAAGAAGAAGATGATGAAAAAAAGGTATAAAAATCTACCTTAGTTTATTTTATTTAATTTATTTTGATGGGAATGAAGATCTAAGGTTCCAAAACTCTAAAACACTAGATCTACATGTATATAAGTGTGTTATATGTAGATCTATCACTTTTGATGATCAAAAGTTAGATAAAAAAGAAGAAAAAGAAAACTATGTTTTAAAAGTTAGAAAATCTTGATTTTTCTTAGCATAGATTATGATTTGCTTCGATTTGGTGGAAGTTTGATGAAATTGATCATGGATCATGATAGATCCATGAGTCTTAGAGGTATTAGCATGTCTTATGATGATTTATGATGGCTAATGTTGGATTAATCAGTAGATCTTGAAAATTTTCTTACAAAACACAGATTATAAAATCAAATTTTTGAGAAAACGTAACATGAAATTCAAACGACCATATCTCCTAGTGTATTTTGAATTTTTGAGTGTGGTCAATTTCTAGAGTTAGATCTAGAAGTCTTATAACAGATCCAAGTGGAATCACTAAAAAATTTCATGTAGATTTCTGTGTGGACTATTTTGAACAAAGGACGCCAAATCTGAAAAACCTAAAAAGTAGGTTGTCTAGATTATTGAAGGGCATTTTCGTCAACTTAAATTGTGTAATAAAATCAGGCCTTTTGGGACATGAAAATATATGAGATAAAGTAGTTTGTGTCCAAAAATGAGCTCATTTTGACTTAAATTGAGCAAGTTATGACTATTTTAATATTTGCATTTTTCCAACAGAAATCGCTATAACCGGAGTTGTATAACTCCGATGGCCACGAAATTTAAATTTGAGGCTCACGATAACATGTATAAGATCCCGCCAAGAGTTTGGAATTTCTGGAGTTAAGCGTGATGTAGCAAATTTCTTAAGGAATTAACTATAAACAGATTTTTTTAAAAATACTTAAGGAAGTTGAAAAATTCCTGATTTTTTTTTTATGTATGGAATACATGTATTTATGTGTGGACAAAAGATAAAAAAATAATAACATGATTATATTAAAAAAGGGGAATCCAGCTTGCTTGATGTTGCTGAATTGCAATCTGGTTTACTGGATTGGGCCATTAATTTGCTGGATGAGATGTTTAGACAATCTAAGATGCTAGAATGGTTTGTTTGGATAATCCAAGTTGCTGGATTAGAGGTTAGTTGAATCCAGGCTTGCTGAATTGGAGGTCAGTTGTATCCAGTTTGCTGGATTGGGAATTAGTTACTAAATTAAAATTCAGTCTGAATCCAGGTTGTTGGATTAGGTATTCGGCTTATTTAATTATAAACGACTTATAAAATAAAAGACTAAGTGTTAATTCACAAGTTATATGATACAGTAGTGTTAAGTCTAAGGTAGTACAGTCGTACCCTTTAATGGTTGATGTATAGTAGCTGGGCTAAACGACTCCTTCATATGGGGAAGGGATCTACGAATTAGTAACCGATTTAACTCACTGTGAAAATAGTGTAGACTAGATGAAAACTAATTTGTTAGTTGTTTGTGGAAAACCACTCAGTGTACTATATTAAATATTATTAAAGACTCGATGTGTGCTAGGTTTAGACTTGAGTATATGTATAGTGTTAAGGTTATCTAATATTTGACTATGTGTTTAAATGTTAGATAGTTTACTTATAAGTATGTTATGCTAATTGAAAGATCAATCTTATAAATGATAGGTCTTTTCAATAAAGCGATTAAATTAGATTGCGTAGCAGTAATCAACGATACAGGCAAGTTTTCTAACTCGAACTCGAGTTGTTATTGTAAAGCATGTTCATGATTAATCAATGTTGATTATTCACATCTATACTGATTATTGATTCGCACTTAGTGCATGTTGCATATGTTCATCAGGTGTGAAAGGCTGATCACCTTCATTACCATATTGTTCAGTTGAATTTATTCATGTTCATTGTTGGCTATTCAGCATTATTGATTCATGTTCTTTCACAATTCTTATATTGTTGAAAGTTTGTAAGCTTATTATTCTTTTCAATCATGATATATCCTTGTTGTATTTAAAACTTGCTTGGAAAACTTGTTGCTCACCCTTGCTATATCATGATAAACATTTCAGATTAAAACGAAACTTCGGAGACAGGTAACGACAAAGACAAACTCCAGAATTGGATTTGGAAGAAGGTTAAACTTGTAATAGTATTGAATGCAAATGACATTGTATGTCGTATAGGATATTGAAGGCAACCATTAAGTTAAGGTTTTAGACCTTGGGAAATTATGTGCAAAGGTGATTGTATAAACAAATTTATGTTTATATCTTCCACAATAATTATAGAAATGATGTATCGTAACGTACCAGGTTCGAGGTTCTGGGGAACCGGATTTGGGGGCGTCACAGGATGGGATTTTGAACTTTGCTTCATTCCAGCAAATTTAACTTGAGAGATGCATAGAAGATTTATTAAACCCTCTCAACCACCAAAACTTAATATTAACTATTTACAATGAGGAGAATTAAACATAGGGGATATATATGTGAATTTCCAAAAATTCCTATATGTGCGTATATGCAATATACTCGTGATTCTAACATGTGTTCAAAACTTTAAAGTCCCAAAAATGCACGCACTAATGCCTAAGTCCAAAAATGTAGGCAATGAGATCCTAATTCCAAAAATATTCAAACAATTTCTACTAAATCAAACTACTTAGAATTAAATAGGGGGGAGGAAATGGAGATAAGTAAGTAGAATTTAACATGAGGGAGAAGAGAGAAAATGATGGGGTGCCTCCCATCGAGCACTTGGTTTATAGTCCGTTAGCTGGATTTTGTCTTGCAACCACTATCTGATCCCTCGACGATATTTTAAGATCCCCTCCATCCATTAGTACTGCAGTGTATGTTGGGAGGTTCCCCTTTAAGAGAGGGTTCGGAGTTAAGTTGCCTAGCATCTGATGTGTATATGAATTCCCCATTTTGAAGTTCGGGGTGCTAGGCACTTCTTCCGTTGTGTTCGTGAAGCTATTGGGGTATTGAGGCACGACTAACACAACGGGCTCTTCTTCAATTCTCTCTTCTTTGTACCACCATGGCTTCAAGGATGAGTCACTATCATAAAGATAATTTCCTGCAACATGACTACCAATGGGATAATGGTGTGTAAACTTCACTGGTATTTCCAACTTGGGCGGAGAAGGCTCTTGGGGTATTATCACGGTTGGTTCACATTCATAATTTTCCACATCCCCAATTGTCTCCACGATGTCGCCTTCTTTAAGTTCATCCAGTTGCATATGCACTTCTGGCTCTCCATCAGTTTCAGCATCCAATTCATAGCACCAAGTATTCTAAGGGCCTTTGCTCACGACTTCAAACATTTGAGGTTCTTGATTCTGAAGATTTTGAATTTCTATCCCTTGCTCAATCACCTCCTCCTTTATTAAAGCCATGCTGATTTGCTCCGCCCAATTCTAAAGATTCTCAATCGACTTCGCTTGCTCAATCAAGATCTCCTTTGTTGATACTATAGAATTTCCCCACGAACTTTCCAATCTTGCTTTTTCTGTTTCTGCCTCGGAATCCATGTATTGAGTCTCATTGGTTGGGGTATTGATGATTTGTGCCCTCTGGTTCTGAAATTTTTTGTTCAATATTTCCTGGCTCCTAATCATCTCCTCTTGGTTTGCTAAGACCCTATACATGAAGCTCTTTGTTGACTGTTCTCTTTGTAAACACGGAGATTGATATGTGGGGTCTGGTGCATAAATTGGACTTTGCTCACAGTATTGGTCTTGATAATAGCTCGCTGAAGAGTTTGGGTGATACTCCAAATCTTGGTGATAATTGAAATACTCGTGGTTGAAGTAATCACCCCCATACTGCTCTTGTCCATAACTGTTGGGATCCTGATGGCTCATATAGTTTCCAGCACCATAATCATAAGTAATTAGTGGCTCTCGACTCTGTTGGGCTGTAACACTATCCAACTTCCTGGAGAGATCCTCTAGCTATGCTGATAATGTTGTAACTGGGTTGAGTCCATCAGTGTATGTTTCCCTTGGGTGATCATTCCTCATGTAAAACCATGGATAAGCGTTGAGATCCATTGTACCTGAAAAAAGAATATAGTAATAGAATTAAAACAAAATAAAAATGTTTAAATTAAGACTAATTTGATTGAAGCTAATGTTGGTAAAAATTTAATAAATTAATTCTCCGGCAATGGCGCCAAAAACTTGTTGGTCGTTTTACTGATCAATATAAGCGTGCAAATATACATGGTCAACAAGTAATAAAGAGTAAGTAGATTATCGTTCCCACGGAGAATTAACTAATAAAAGCCACCAAACCACTAGCCCATAATCATTTTAGTCTTATCTAAACGAATGATCAAGTATATTGATTAAAACTATGTAATTAAACTAATATTAAATAACCTTAGAATAAAACTAGATAATGAAGACTTGAGATTACATTTTTCCCCAACACTTCATTTAAATATCTTAACTCTCTTTTCAACTAGTTAAATCACAAGAATTATCATCGGAGAAATCACAATTACATAAGAGCCTCTCTCGATGGTCAATTATGAATCTTCCTAATGCGACATGTAGGTATATGTCTATCCTACACACTATCTAGAGACTAATATCAAGAATAATTAACAAGACACATGTCATGGAAAAATCTCGTTAACTACTCCTTCAATTACCAACTTTCACATAGGAAGTCATTAAGGATAGATTCTTAATTAGATGCATACGGTATTTAGGTATATCTCTATCCTAAATATTATCAAATTATCTATTCTTGAGGATAATGAATAAGACACACGTCACATAATCTTATAGACTACCCACAAGAATCTCTAATTTTTGCATGATATCATAACTAGGTCTCAACCTATAATCCGTTTGTCAAGTTCATATAAGTTCCCAAGGTAATTACGAGCCAAGCAATTAATCTATAAGCATAGGTTATGAAAACCAATTCATAAGTAATCAATTAATAGCAAAGAGAGAGAAATTAATACAAACTATGTGTTGGGTTCCATTGAAATCTCAAAATAGAGTTTAACTAATGAATGAATCAACTCCACAATCCACAATTTGAATAAACATTGAAAGATTACAAATAGAAGTGAAAGAGAAATTATAAGTAAGAATAGCAAATCTGATTTCTTCTCTTGCTTCAAATCTGAAATCCCAAGAATCTTCAATAGCTTTAAGCCCCAAATCCAATCTAATCTAGGGTTCTACTCTAATCTAACTTAATCTAATGAAAGAGAAGAGAGGAGAATGACTATACTATTGATCCCTAAGGGTGGAATCCCCTCTAATCTACTCCTATGTTTCTATCTCTAAGCCCTAATATGAATGCCCCCTTCATTTGCTTCAAATCTCACTCTTTAATGAAAAAGTCAAGGGTGGTCACGTTCAGGAGTGGCGCGGCCGCGCTGGGAATGGCCTGGAATTGGGCGCGGGCGTGTTGGAAGAAAATATCAGATTTTTGGCCTGGGGACGGGCGCGGCTAGTCCTAAAATACACTACAAACTGGAGAGGCCATGCCGCTAGAATTCTGCTACAGTGCACTCTGGTAGAACGGCCATCACTTTTGATTCGAGAGGAGTTACGGGGCCTGCCACCTATCAAATCGAAGCTATCGAAGAGATATACAACTTTTATTCTTTGAGCATTGAGAAATAATGGATGGATGAAGGTCTAAATTGGGCTTGAAGTGATAGCTATGCAATGGCAACCCAAAACCGTGAAGTTAAGTTCAATGTCCGTTGGTAAAAGGGCCATAACTTTTGCCTCCGAACTCCAATTGGGATGATTTAAGATGTTACGAAAAGCTTATAAGATGCTTTACAATATGACCCAAGTTCCAATCCAAGAACATGAAACGAACATGAAACCCCCAAATGATGTCCGGAATGCATTTCCTTCCCATTTTTGCTTTAAATGCCACTAAGAGAGTTCCCAATATGAAAACTACAAAAGAAAGCAAAAATGCATGAAAAGATAATATAACACATGAGTTTAAGCAACAAAAAAAGTGAGTTTATATCTAAATAAGTGGTTATAAAACCACTTATCACCTCCCCCCTTATAAAAATTTCGTCCCCAAAATTGGTACAAGGTTACACAAAAAGATGGGGATAGTTTCTCCTCATCTTATCTTCTAATTCCCACGTGGCCTCCTAGGCATCATGGTTACGCCAAAGTACTTTTACAGAATATATAAATTTGTTCCTTAATATTTGCTCTTTCCTATTTTATATCTGGACAGGAATCTCTTCATATGCCAGATTCTTCTCTACTTGAATGGGCTCATAGGAAATCACGTGCTTATATTCAGGCTTGTACGGACGTAACAAGGAGATGTGAAACACGTTGTGGATGTGTTCCAATTCGGGTGGTAATGCAACTTTGTATGCCACTTCGCTCACTCGCTTCAATATCTCGAATGGTCCTATGAACCTCGGACTCAATTTTTCCTTCTTGCCGAATCGTATCTTTTCTTTACAGGGAGATACTATCAAGAAAATGAAACTACTGACTTTAAAGTCCCGATTTTGTCGATGCGAATCTGCGTACTTCTTCTGGCGATCTTGAGCTGCTACCAATCTAGCTCTAGTTACTGTTACCACATATGCGGTCTGTTGTACTAAATCTGGTCCCAACATTTGTCTTTCTCCGACTTTGTCCCAACATAATGGCGTTCTGCATTTCCTCCCATATAGAGCTTCGTACGTTGGCATGCCGATACTCGCATGGTAACTATTGTTATACGCAAATTCTACTAGGGGTAGGTGATCGTCTAAATTTTCCTTGAAATCCATCACACAAGTTTTAAGTATGTCCTCTAGCATTTGTATTGTTCGCTCACTCTGTTCGTATGTCTGAGGATGATACGCACTACTCAATCTCAACTATGTTCCCATGCTCTCCTGTAAGCTTTTCCAGAAGTTTGACGTGAAGCGCGGATCTCGATCAGAGACAATTGACACCGACACTCCATGTCGTGAAATAATTTCCTTTACGTACAGACTCGCTAACTGATTCAAATTATATCGGATCTTGATCGATAGAAAATAAGTCGTCTTCGTTAGTCGATCTATGATAACCCAAATGGCATCATACCCTTTTTGCGTGACTGGAAGTCCTACCACAAAGTCCATCGTAATGTGCTCCCATTTCCATTCTGGTATCTCCAACGGTTGAAGTAGACCACTCGGCCTTTGGTGCTCCGCTTTAACTCGTTGACATATGAGACATCTGCTGACGCACTCTACGACTTCTCATTTCAGATTGGGGCACCAAAAATGTTGCCTCAGATCTTGGTATAACTTTGTACCTCCTAGATGAATAAAATACGTCGTATTGTGTGCCTCGTGTAAGATTTCCTCTATTAATTCGGTTATCGCTGGTACCCATACTCTTCCTTCGAATCTCAAGATACCTTTTTTATCCATTCTAAATCTTTCTTCTCCATTTTCTATTATCCTTTTTCTTATTTTCTAGCATTCCTCATCCTTTTCTTGTGATTCCTTTACTCTATCCAATAATGTTGGACGAGCTTCCATTGCAAATACTTTCTCTTCAAACCTCTCCGTTCCCTTTACCTCTATTTCTAATTTCTCCATCTCTCTTATTAATTCCTCCTGAGTTGTCAATTGGAATAATTTCTCCCTTCCTTTTCTGTTTAGCGCGTCAGCAACTACGTTCGCCTTTCCCGGGTGATAAAGAATCTCGCAGTCATAATCCTTGATCAATTCTAACCACCTTCTCTGTTGCATATTCAACTCCTTCTGTGTGAAGATATATTTCAGACTCTTGTGGTCCGTGTATATCTCATATTTCTCTCCGTACAAATAATGTCTCCAAATCTTTAACACAAAAACTACGGCCTCTAACTCTAAGTCGTGAGTAGGGTATCGTTTTTCATAATCCTTCAGTTGTTGTGATGCATACGCAATGACCTTGCCATGTTGCATGAGCACACAATCAAGTCCCTTATGCGATGCATCACTATACACCACGAAACCTCCCGCATCGTCTGGTAATGATAATACAGGTGCTTCGTTTAATCTCTTCTTCAGCTCCTGAAAACTTCCTTCGCATTTCTCCGTCCATATGAATTTCACCGTCTTTCTTGTTAGATTGGTCAACGGGGTTGCTATCTTAGAAAAATCTTGGATGAATCTTTGATAGTACCCAGCCAACCCTAAGAAACTTCTTATCTCTGTTGGTGTCTTTGGCTGCTCCCAATTACTCACTGCCTCTACCTTTGCAGTGTCTACTGAAATTCCATCCTTATCTACCACGTGTCCTAAGAATTGAACCTTCTCCATCCAAAATTCACACTTTGAAAACTTCATATACATTTTCTCTTTCCTTATCACTTCCAAAACCATCTTCAGATGTTCGTCGTGCTCTTCTTTCAACTTCGAGTAGATCAAGATGTCGTCGATGAAAACTACCACGAACTTATCCAAGTATGGCTTGAAGACTCGGTTCATCAAGTCCATGAATGCTGCCGGGGCATTAGTCAATCCGAATGACATTACCAAAAACTCGTAGTGCCCATAACGGGTTCGAAACGCCTTCTTTGGTATGTCCTCCTCCCGTACCTTCAACTGGTGATAACCTGTTCGCAGATCAATCTTTGAGAAACACTTAGCTCTCTTTAATTGGTCAAAAAGGTCATCTATCCTCGGTAACAAATATCTATTCTTGATCATTACTCTGTTCAATTCTCGATAATCGATACAGAGCCTCATCGATCCGTCCTTCTTCTTAACAAACAACACTGGTGCTCCCCAAGGAGACACGCTCGGTCGTACATAACCCGTATCTAGTAACTCTTGCAATTCTATCATCAATTCCTTCATTTCTACTGGCGCCATATGATATGGAGCTTTTAAAGTTGGTGCTGTTCTCGGTGCTAAGTCTATTACGAATTCGATTTCTCTATCTGGCGGAAGACTAGGCAGATCGTCCGAAAATACATCTTGGAATTCTCTCACTACGGATATATCCTTAATTTCTACTCCTTTTTTTCAAATATCTACAATGTAAGCTAAGTAACCTACACATCCTTTTCTTAACAATTTCTTGGCCTGCATCATCATAAGACAACACGATTGCTTAAGCGATGAGCTACCATAAAACACTACCTTAGACCTATTCGGAGTCTGAAGGTTCACACTTTTATTCTGACAATCAATTATCGCATCATGGTTATATAACCAATCCATTCCCAGTATTACGTCAAATTCTCCCAATCTAATCGGGATTAAGTCTACGCTCAGTTCATGATCTCTAATGTTTGTGCGATAATTTCGGTATATGAATTATACAGGGATTACATCCTTATTTGCAACTTCTATGTTCACAGGATTTCCTAATCGTTCTTGGGGTAAGTTTAATCTACTAGCAAATTCTTCAGACACAAATGAAAAGGTAGCACCCGAATCAAATAATGCATAAGCATTTATATTATTGATTAGGATAATACCTGACACCACGTCCTTTGCAGCAACTGCATCTTGGACCGTCATGTTAAAGGTTCTGGCGGTTGGTTTGCGTTGGTCTGCCGATCATTAGCTTGCTGCCTCCCCCTTATTGGACACTTCCTCTGATGTTCCCCTTCTTTGGGTAATCCTTGATCTGGTGCTCAGTTGAGCCACATGCGAAACATCCCCTTGATCTTCTTTGGTTTTGGGAAGTTGGGCGAAATGTGTCCCTCCTGGCCACAGTTGTAGCAGGTACTGCGCCCCTTCTAGCACTCACCCTGGTGATTCTTTCCACACTTCGGGCATCCTTCAGCCCTTTTCTTAAACCCACCATAAAAATTTCCCGATTGATTTTTGTTGTTGTTGTTGTTGTTGTTGTTGTTGTTGTTATTCTCCCACTTCTTCTTTCCTAAGTTACTTTCCCCATTGCTACTTCCTCCATGACTTTCTCCCCCAGTGTTCTTACCCTTCTTCTCTTTGTTATACTAACTTAGAGCTTCACTACCTCCCTCTGCAATTATAGCCTTTTCTAACAACGTGGAAAAAGAATCAATCTGGAGAACCGACACCTTGTTAAACAACCAAGGTTTCAGTCCTTGCTCAAAACGTCCGGCCTTCCTTTCCTCATCCCCTACCCGGTGTTCTGCAAACAGGGCTAGCATATTGAATTTAGCCGCGTATTGCGCCACCGTCATATATCCTTACCTAAGTTCTAGGAATTTCTCCTCCATAATATTTTTCATGCTCTTCGGGAAATAGTTCTCGAAGAACAGAGTCTTAAATCTATCCCATGCTACAGTCTCTTCTCCTGCTCTTTGCTGATTTGCTTCCCACGTGTAGTTTTCTTCACCTCTCATCATATACGTAGCGAATACAGTCTTTTGATCCTCGTCCACACGAGCAATGGTGAAAGCCTTCTCAATTTCCTTGATCCATGTTTGTGCCATGATCAGATCGATAGTACCGTTAAACTCTGGAGGTCCTACGATCCTAAAGTCCTAAAAGTTCGTAACTGGAACTGCTTGGGGATTGGGGCGAACGAGTTTATTGTTTCTTCCCCGCAGGGCTTCTCCTAACAAATCAACTAGTTTTTGTATGGGATCTACTTGCTCTCTTTCATTGTTAACTGACTCCTCTGGTGCAGTTAGTCTACGTCTGGGCGGCATTATCTGCATCACAAAATATCATTGTTATTATCTAATTATATTACTTAAGTATTTTTTTAATGCCAAAAAGGAATAAATTTTATAACACGTTCCTGAAATAAGAACATTTATATTCATATGCCAAATCATTACATTCACATGATCATTCCTAGCATACTTCTATAAATGTCAACATATATCCCCTAATATCACGAAAGACGGGAAATACACTATCATACTACCCCTCTAACATAAGCCTACTCTGGGTTTACATATCTATCCCATATCTTACATAAAAGATTAGGACTACATCACAATATATACGTCACATAAAAGGAACTACTACTAATACCACTAGGCTAATGGGTCTCATCCTAATATTCCGCGCTCCACAGCGCTCTTGTACTCTATCTGTACTATGTATGCCATCAACTCCTTACTCATAGTGTGTCGGGTCTGTCCCTGCTCCACTGGGTAGTGTTATACAACATCAATTACCATTTCTATGGCCGAGAAAAAAATATAACCCATCTTGTTTACCTTCCTCTTCTTACACCTCACCTCATCCTCTAAGTCTTTTGCCGTGTCATTAGCCACTTCCCACTTCTCCTCGAAGTGGATCCTTTCCATCACCTCCAGCTCTAGGTAAGTATGGAGAGCCTCCTTCTCCGTCTTCTCGCTCAACTCTCTCTGCTCAACCTCTTCTAGTTTTCCAGCCAAGTCAACATTCCTAGATACCGACATGTGAAATAGAGTTTCCATTCGAATCCCTGCCTCTCTATAGTAAGCAATCTCTACCTCCAATTTATGCATCGCTAACTTCCTCTGGTGGTCCTCGTCCCTCAGTTTTTGGAACTCAGTCTCCCTCTCTTATGCCTCAGCCTTTAGCTCCTGAACTCTGTAGTCTAACTCTAAGATCCGCTCCTCGTACTCTCCCAACATCCTCTCCTCGATAAATATCCTCGTCAGAGTCCTCCATAAGCTCGTCCTCTATGGGCTCTTCCTCAAGATCAGACTCTACCTCTTTATCGTCCTCGTCGTCAAACTCGGACATTGCAACTGCCTGCACAGGCTCAGCCTCTCAAGGTGCCTCATATACGACATGTATATCTCAGGGCTCCTCCTCTGCCAGTCTATTAGGTCCTCCCATGTCTGTCATCCTACAACCACAAACACAAGACAAAAAATAACAAACTCCATTAGAATATTAAATAAAACATAAGTTCATTATATAGAATGAAATTATATTTCATAACACACTAAGTCTCTCTAGGAAAACTCTACATGAGTTTCATCCCCTTCTATCTTCTAAGTTCTCCTAAAGTTATAATCTAACCTAAAGTTATAATCTAAGGACTCCCGCTCCTAAGGTTTATAACTAAGGCTCTGATACCAACCTGTAAAGCCCCCAAATTCGGACCATTCATGTCTCGAATTCGGTTCGCCACTTTCTAAATAACTAATAACATAATAACATCTCACGTAACGGAATGATATAATAAACTATATTTATTTAATATAATTATTCATATCCCAAGGCTCGTTACTTAAACATACTTAATACATAGCTAATACATAAATACGAATTAAGTCTTATTACATCACCATAATAATTCTAACTAAGTACAAAGCTACTCTGTAGCCTTGCCCTTGCCCTTATCCGTGCCCAAGGGTCCACCCTGCTCTGCTTTAACTTAAATGTTTTAGGGAAAGCAAGAATGAACAACAAGTTTGCTCAGCAAGTAATATAGCAATAAGGGTGAATAATATAGATTTCAAATCCCAATGGTACAACAGTAAATAATAGTTCAAGAATAATGAGTAGTATCAATAGTTCTCAATAATAGTCACTATGGACAGAAAGATATCAACAAGATTCAAAGTGTTAACCTTTTCAAGGTTCAAGAATAATGAACACTGAGCAGTCACTAAAGACTATGAACTCTTACTAGAATTAACAGTAATATGCTGGTAATCCAATAAAATAAGTACAACAGGTGATCAACCTAAAGAACCCTACGTCATGCATAACATTTAATCGTACTCATGTGCGCATGTCGATTTCCCGAAAATTGTATATAATTTCCCCTTTCATGAGGGTTGTTCATCTCAGTAGAATTATAAGTGTCCGCACCAAGTCAATTGGTTTGGATAGCTTTCCCACATAAGATATAAGGTCGATGTTCGAATAATAACAATATTTATTTGACATGGTAACAATTCAAATTTACACAATATGTAAAGTGAAAAGAATTAGGGAACTTGCTCAATAAGGAGTAAGGTTCGAATACTTGCATAAAGTAATTGCGTAAGTTAGGATACTTGCATAAAGTAAATGCGTAGGTTAGGATACTTGCCTTAAGAGTAGTTTATCAACCTTTAGCTTATCGATACTTTGCAATCCTATTGTAACGTAGTTACGTATATATGTATTTCATTAGTTATATATGTTGAATTCATAAACTTGATATGTAAGTTAAACACATACATAAGAGTCTAACTTAGTCGTACAATCCTATACGTATGCCATCACATACCTTACATACACGTAGCACGAAATTAGTTTATATGATACTATTAAATCAAATAACATAGTTTGTAATCATCTTTTGACTTAGCGTTTGAAAGTTTATAAACACTTATCCATTATATGGTTCTATCATTAACATGCTCATTAACACTAGCATACTTCACTAAACATGTGTTGCAGATTAGGATAACAATACAAGCATTCATCAGTTTCCAGATTACAACCACAATAGTCAAATTACACTACAGCGTGGTGCGGCCGCGCTTGGTTTGAACTAGGGAGTGGCGTCGCCGCGTTGCTCCTAGTTCAAATCAGAACTAAAGATCAGTTTTCATGGCCTAGCTTGCTCACCCACATATATTGATGATGACACATGCAGAACATACATGTTATGAGGTTTATGATAGGTTTGATTCTAATATCTTGCCTTCAACATAATTCGTTATCACTTTCACTTAATAAGCTTAATGTGTTCGATTAACAAGGTTTCTCACGTTTAGTCATTTATACATATGCAATTAGGTCAAAGTACCTTAATCATACATGTTTGAGTTATTCTAGTCATATAATTCAAGGTAGCATAGTTCTACTTCAATTAAACTCATTTGAAACCATGATCGCTAGTTCACATACTCATAGCTAAATAGGTGTATTTGTCCATCATGTCTAGAGGCATAACATGTCCTATCATGGTAGTCATAAATTTCAGAATGTACTTAAGGTAGTTATCAACATCATTAGTTTTCCAAACTCTTAAGTTTTCTTTGAAAATCTCATGTTAAACTAACCAATCATGCAAAATAACTTCACATACTATATATCATGCTCATGTACACACATAACTAGACCACATAAGCATGCTCACAAGTTTATATCTTATAGTGTACTTAGCTCATCAAGTTTGTGTTTGAAAACTCCAAGTTTCCTTTAGAAAGTCATCAAAACGAAGCTATGGTAAGTGATTACATGCAAGGCCACCTACACTAGCATGTCAGGGACTTATATAGGCTTAATTAAGTTAAACTAGCATGCTCCATTCATCAGAAACCATAAAAGTGGGATTTCTCTTCTGCAGATCGGCGCGACCGCGCCGTATTTGTACTAGGGAGTGGCTCGACCGCGCCACTTCATTTCCAGACATGAAGTTTTTCTGCAACAGCAGAGCTTTTAACCAACTCTCAAATTCTTTATGAATCATGCTTGATATCAACTACATTGCTTATATAACATACATACAACCTCTACTAACATACTAACATCATTTCACATATCCAATTTCAACTAATTCATACAATTTCTATGAATTTATCATATTTAAAACTAAGAACTCAATGTAAGAGTTATTATTCTTGAGGCTTTGAATTGCTAAGCTTGCTTCCCAATTTCAGAATTCTCTCTCGATCTAATATCCTTACTCTCTATATCAACAATCCAAAAACTTAGCAAAATCAAATGAGAAGGGAAGCTTGTTATTTATAGAGGAATTGATTAACAATGCCGAACCTTTACACCATGAACTAAACCAAGAAGAGGAAGAAGAAGCCAATGGTTATTCAAAGTTTAACGAAATAGTGGCCAACCACCCCCATCACCCACTCCCTTCTTTATCATGACCATCATTAGCTAGTTTAAGGAATGCAAGTAAGGAGAAAAGGCTATACTATTAGCAATACACGTGAAGAAGAAGAATGGGACTCTAAATTAGGGACAAGGCTAAATTAGAACTCAGCATTTGGAAATGTAATAAAACAAATATACATTAGGTTTAAGACTGTAACGAATGAGAATTTTATATATAAATTTTAGTATTTATTGAATTAAATAAATATTTTAACTGATTTATTTATTGAGTTAAATAAAGAATTTATGTGATTGTTGTGGAGTAATTTAATTAAGTGTAATATGTTAATTAAATGAATATTTAATACCAAATTATTGTGTAAGCAATTTTATGGTATAGTTCTAATTTAATTTAGTTAATTAAATTAGATGAATTTTATGTGGAAATTGTTACATGAGATTATGATTAGCGAGTAATTATAATTGTTATGTGGCAAATTTTATTTGGTTAATTGATGTTAGCTTTAATTTAATTAAATTAGGATGTTGGGATTTAATTAAATAAAGTGTAACATTGAAAGTTATGTGTTAAAAAGTAAATAAAAAGGGTTTTTAAATAAGTTTTACCAAACAAGGCCCTTTCTACTGTTTTAATTTCGTTTTGCCAAACGGGGCCTTAACTATTAAAAATCTATTTTTAAGAATAAAGAGGTGTTGCCAAACAAGCCTTATGGCTTTTAAATTTTAAAATAAATTATAACTGGTATATACTTAATATAGTTATCATGTTTTGTCAGTTACAATATACGTATTATATTCTATATCTAATATATGTTTATCAATTTATATTTTGTAAAACTACGTTAGTTTAGTTACTGTTAGAACAAAGAAATATACAGAGAGTGAGAGAGAGGAAGAGATAATAAGAAAAAAGAGAGAGGAAGGAGAAGCTAGAGAAATCATCACCATCTTCATCTTCTTTTTCTCATCAACAAGGCTATAATCCTAATTCTATTATTACTTTATGTTTTTCCATGTTTTTCATAATAAGAACTTCTCTATGAAAATAGTTCTTCTTGAAATTTTGTTATTTTGATGTATATATGTTGTATTGGGTATATAAACTGTTTATATATGATTATTATGATAAGTTAAGTTGTTTAATTCATGTAAACATGATGAAAATGAAGAAATCATGTTTATCAAAAGTTAAAGTGAACTTGTTTTGAAAATAATTGGTTCTTTAAAATTAAAATTCATGTTTGATTGTATTATATTGTATAAATTTATTTTAGATTATGATAACATGCTTAGAAACGAAGTCAATAAGTTTGAAATTATGTGAATTGGATTAAAAACAAACTCACAGTGTTCAATTTCATTAAGAACACTGAAAAATGTCTTTTCTTTAAAATTTACAAAATTTAGTGTTTTAAATTATGTGTTTTGATGATATATGTATTAGAACATGATTAGAAACATAAACTGATATTTTTATAATGGTTTATGTGATTTATGTGTACTGAATTCAGAGTTTGGTGTGGAGAAATAAAGCTAAATTGGCTTTTTCTCTGCAAAGTTCGCGACTCTGTTAGAACAGTCAGCGCAGTGGCGCGGCCGCGCCGCTTCAAGGCGTTAATGGAGCACATCCGCGCCGCTCCTAAGTCTTATTGGAGCGCGGCCGCGCTGACATTGCAGATTGTGCAGAAAGTTAATTTTTAAATGTGAAATTTTATGAGATTAATGATGTAATAAAATATAAAGCTTGTTAATAAAATGAAAATGCTAAATGGACAGTAATGAATTATATTATTAAAATATAGTATGTGTTATTTAAATTATAATTTAATTAAAGTAAATGTATAATTTAAATTATAATTTATTTAATTATAATTTAATATAAAATGAGTACATAATTTAAGTTTGATTAATTATGTGAACACGTGATGTGATTATGTGATGTGAGAATTAATTATTAAACCTAATAATTAAAGAGAATTGATTTAACCTAGATGGGTTAACTAATTATTGGAATTAGTTATATGATAACTAAATTATATGATTATTGTTAATTACATATGCGCAGGTTAAATTGTGGAACGTGAGTATAAATTGTAGCTTTCGCTTGAGGCAAGTTTCTTAAACCTTTTCTTTTACATTGAGCAAGTTTTCTATCCCTAAACTTGTTATTTAAATGAAAGTTTTCTAAACTCAAACTTTAATTAAGCAAGTGTTCTTATCCTTAACTTTTTATTTATATAAAAGTGTTCTAAATTCAAATCTTAATTGTATTTGAACCTGTCCTTTTATTTCTGCAATGGACAAGTAATTATTTAAAGTTCATGATTGAATTAATGTGACCTTGACTTAATTATTTAAGCAAGGTTTATCTTATCTTTCGAATGCTTTAAGTTTAATTCTAAAGCATAAGTTATTTCATAATTCTTTATTGTTGAATTAGTCTTGATTATTGTAAGTCGATTCAACTACTCCTTAGTTGATGGTAGTTGAACTCCAAATTTTCTTGAAGCTTATCCAAACCAAACTTTCTTTGGTGCGGACTTGTATCAATTACTGAGATGAACAACCCTATTTATTAAGGGATTACCATGTGAAAGCGTTAAGATATTTGTACACAATATATGGTACGAAGGGCTGATCCCCCTAAGTACGAGTTAAGAGTCCATATAGTCTAAACGACTGTTACAGTTTTTAAATAGAAATATTTATAACCTAGGACATAGTTCAAGGTCTTCTAACCCTCAAATGATTTCTATATTCGAATTCTAAATGTTGACGAAGAATTATTATTCAATTATTATTGATGAAAGAAAGTCATTCGAATCATTTGAAGTTATTCAGTTTATGTCATCACTATTATTGTTATTATTCCAAGTGAGCTTTTGTTTGCTCACTCTTGCAATTAATAACCATTGCAGCTAAAGTCGAAAGCGTTGACTTGCGTCAACAAGCAAAGGAAAAAGCAAGATGAACAATTGAAGACTTGTTATGTTTTGATTATGATGTGTAATATAATTTTATTGTGTTATGTTTATTTTTCGCAGTTATTTATTTATGTTAAGGTTAACAAACCCTGGGATTGATTTGATTAAGTTGTAATCCTTTTATAAGGAATATTTTTATTTAGATATAAGCTTGTAATTTATTTTGCATTCCTTATTATTGGGCAGTAGTTGTATTTTATTTAGATAGTGAGCACCAAATCACGTGGAAATGAAGTACCCGGATTTGGGAGTGTCACAAATACACATACACATATATGTATACTTAGGTTTTAAATTCATTTGGGTGTGTACATGGACTTTTAATGAGATAATAATAATACATTGTACCAAGTTGAGGGTATATATTTATACACATTATATAATCCATGTACATTTTGATAATATCAAAATATGATTTAGTTTAGTATTATCTTTTTACATTATCATAAACCTTATTATTTCAAGTATACTTAATTATTGAAATAATTATTAAATAACAATTATTTACTCAGTTTAATTTAATATTTCCCAAGGTACGCATTTAATGTATCCACACATAACATGTTGTCACATAAGCATCATTTATGTAACTTATATAATTCATTTACTATACAGTTCTATATATTATATAGTTACATTGTAGTGTCACACCCCATTATACTTTAGGTGTACGCACTTTAATATATAATCACCCATTACATAATTTTGCACTTAGCAATTAATTGAATAAACATGAATCTATTATATTAATTCATTGTTTACTCATAATAACAATTAATTAACAATATTATATTAATTAATCCTTTACTTATTAATTCATTCATTCTTTAATTTAATTAAACCATCGTAAATTCCATCCTCGTGCCACACAAAGTATTTCACGAGTTTATCATACTTCTCCACACTTTCTCAATTATCATAAATTCAATTAATTTAATTAAGTTACTCACCTCATGCTATATAAACATTTATATAAAATAAATATTCACATTCTTATTAATATCAATATTAATATTTATTCATGAAATTCACAGTTATTACACAAATTTCCCAAGTCTAATCGGAATAAGATCTACTGTGACGAACGAGATTTTGTAATATAATTTGAATATTTACTGAATTAAATAAATATTTTTTGATGATTTAATTATTAAATTAAATAATTAATTGATGAATTCGTGGTAGATTAATTTAATTATATGTGTTACATTGATTAAATTAATGTGAAAAATTTTATTATTCAAAGTATGAATTTAATTGAGCTTATTTGATTAAATGAATTATTTAATAAGCATAATGTTATTCTAATTAATTTAATAATTAATTAGAGATTTAATGATTAGACATAATTAATAAATAAAAATTTTAATTATGTGACTATGTGATTTAATGTGGAATTATTCTATTTTATTTAATTGATTTAAATAAGATTATATGATTAATTCGGTGTAACATTATTAAACTATATTATAAGAGATTAATTAAAATAAATGGGAATTAGTCATTAAGGAATAGCCAAACAAGGCCCTGTAAGAAGTTGGGGCAGTTAACCATTATGAGTTAACTGACTATTACGTTGTCAGTTTATATACACGTATATGTATAATGGGTATATCAGCCTTGTATTTCATATACGAACTTCTGTAGAATACTCAGAGAGAATTTGAGAGGAAATTGAGAAATTGAGAAGAATAATAGTAGATTCTAGAGTTCATATCATCATCAAAAAAATTTCAAGGGGTAATCTCTTCAACCCAAACCTTCAATTCACGTTTATATATTTTTATGAAAACTATTCAAATCCTCTGTGTTTGATGAAATTTATAATTGGTGGGTATATAATGATATATATGTTAGTATATGTATATTATATGGTTTATATCATGTATTCATGTTTTAGAGTAACCAATTTCATATAGACATGCTATAATCAAAGTTTTCCATTAACGACTATTTTGATTTCTCTGTACAATAATTATTTTATGATCAATGCATGAATTGATGATTTATGTGTATATAAATGTTAAGATTGAATCATAACATGTTTTCTACCATCTATGTATGTTTTCAAACCATTAATTTCATGTAATTATGTTTTAATTAGGTTTTTCAAAAATTACAAAGTATAAAAGTTATATATATGGCCCTTATGGCCCTTACAAACAATTGTATGCCATGAATTGTTTGTTTAACTTAAATTTGTCAGTAAATTATAATAATACATGTTAAACCAAAGAAAACAAACTTTGAACGGACTGATTCTAAGCTATAACGAATCCGTGACGTCAAATTTCATGTTTTTCTTCAAAATTGTCAAGAACACCAAGAATAGTGAAACTTCATGATTTGATTCGAGTAATTGCATGATTTAAGATGTTAAAAACATGTTAGTACATTGTATGATGTTTTTATGAAGTTTATACTTCATAAAAATCACGGTGTTAGTTTAATTTGCATTTAATTAGAGTAATTAGGCCAACAAACTATCAATATTGCGAACCAGAACATGCACCAGCAGGGGGGCCCACCCCAGAGGGTCCTCATAGGCTTAAATCCCTGCCACAGTGTGGGTGGGTGCTGTCCGGAGTGAAAAAAATGTTAACCAAGACTGTTTTGACCTCCTGTAGTAAAATAAGCATAACTTCTTCATACGTACTCCGATTAAGGGGATTCAAGATGATTCGGAAAGATAACGCGTAGACCTAAAACTATAATTCTATAAGGTTTTAAATTTAAAGTCGTTAAAAGGGGTCAAAATGTCCATCTTTGTGACTGATGCGTATTCAGAGGCAATCGAAGGGCGTCAGACATGCCCGTATGCAAGTGTTGTGCTCTCGACAATAAAAGTTGTTGTTATAAGTTATAAAACATGAATATTATGAAATATAATGATGTTTAACATTAATCAATGATGTTTTAGACAAATTGCATGAGCATGTTAAGCGTACGCAAGAGAGACGAGTCGGGCATGCGAAGAAAGAACGTCGAAACGTCGTGCCAAGTGTAATACTATGCTATAACATACTTGAGGACTTGATGAACATGTAATTCTATTCTATAATATGTTATTAACACATATTATATGATTTGAAGTTCATGATTAATAAACTAAGTTATTGACATGCATAAGATAATGTGAAGGTTCAAATTAACAAACTAAGTGCGAACTTGAATATTGTGATTATAAAATTTGATTCTGATTATTTAAAGGATTATACCTATATGATACGCATATTGTGAATTTGTACTCATGTTATGTGGTTAGTTAATAAGTTAACACTATGAACCAAGTTGTAAGTTGACTTAAATGAAAAGTTCAACAGTTGAACATAGAAATGATGAATCTAATCGACATCGTATGCATAATGTAATGTGTAGGACGTTGAGGAATTGAATTGTAACTATAATTGTAGCTTACGCACGAGGCAAGTAATCTATCCCTAACTCATTATCGTTAAGAAAGTTTTCTTTTCTAAACTCTTTAAGTTGAATAAGCGTTCTATTCCTTATTCTTATGACAAGCAAGTAACTAAACTCAAAGTTTACTTTTATTGAGCAAGTTTTCTATTCTTGAAATATTATCATGATACAAGTTCTTATAATTGTTAGTCAAGTTATGATTTTATATGAGATATTATATTACCTTTAAAAGCATGATTCCAGTTATACAATACTTATTCGATTGTATACTCTTGAGAAGTTATTATTCAATTTGAATATCGTTTATTGTTGAACCTTGTAAGACTAGAGAACCCTTATTTATTCGACTAGTCCATAGTTGATGAACGTTCTAAATTCTAGAACTAATAGCGAGCTTATCCAAACCAAACTTCCTTTGGTGCAGACTCTGATGTCAAACTGAGATGAACAACTCTATTATAGGGGATTGACGATGCTTTAGCGTTAAGATATTGTGCACATTATTGGTAATAAGGGCTGATCCCCCTAAGTACGAGAAGTAAAGTACATAGTCTATGACTGTTAAAGGTGTAAAGGTAAATATACTTGACAACCTAGGACATGGTTCAAGGTCTTATGACCCTCATATGTTCTTTTTATTCTTGTTACTTATTCTTGATTCAAAAGTCGGGTTTCTTTATTCAGAAGTATTTGATTCACTCGCATGTTATTATATCATTGTTATACTGTTATACTTGTGGGCAATCATGCTCACTCTTGCATAATAATAACATTGAAGTTAAGAACGAAAGGTCCGACGAGCCTTCTACTAGCAAGGGCAAGGGCAAGGGCAACAAGTGATGAAGACTTGTTATTTATTTGATATATCATTGTTTAAGACTTATGTTAAAGTTATGTAAGACTATTTAGTTGTTTACGTTTCCGCATTTGAGATTTAAGGTTAGTTTGACCTGGGATTGATTTTGTATTATTTCAGATGTTGTAACCCCATAAGGGGAGATGTTGGTTTAATTTCTATCTATTGCATGGTTGCATTTATTATGGGTAGATAGATAGATGATATTTGTACAATGAACACCAAATCCCGTGGAAATTGAAGTACTCGCGATGGGGTGTCACAGGTTGGTATCAAAGCTGTAGGTTATGAACCTTTGGTGGGGGAAAACCTTAGGATAGTAGCCTTTGAGAACATAGTAAAGATAACACTTATCGAGTTCTAAGAAAGATAATAACTTAACTTATGTGCTATGTGCTTATAACACTTATCGAGGCTCTTCACACACGTCTTGGAGACGTAGAGTGGGAGTTGGTCCATGAGAAGGGCCAAGTTAAGCAGAAGTCAGAGGAGATAGAGAAATTGAAGAATGAATTGAAAGAGAAATCAGCAAGGCTTGCCATAGCAGAGGATGCTTGGGTGAGAGATTCACAACGTGCCTATTATATAGAGGATAATGTTCGTGCAAAGAGAGCAACGATTGAAGAAAGATCTAATAAACGTATATCTTAATAGAAAAATATGCCGCTAAGAGGAAGCAATAACCGTCGACCAGCCCGAGAAGGGTCAACGGACAATAACGATGCTAATGCCAATGCAAACCCTGTTCAGTAGTTGGTGAATCTTCTGATGGGAGCAATGAACAATCAGCCACAAACTCCACTGAACACCTCGTTCAAGGATTTCAAGGCGGTGGGACCGCCATAATTTAATGGAACCATGAACCCAATTGAGGCGCAGATTTGGGTTATGGGAATGGAAAAGGTTTTCGACGTTACTAGAGTGAGTGAAGATCAGAAGACGGCTTACGCAATGTTTATGTTAAAGTTAGAAGCCAGCTATTGGTTGCAGGAAAACAAGGTACGGGGAGGACAAGGTGTGATAACTTTGGAAATGATTAAAGAAATGTTTTTCGAGATGTACTTTCTGATGAGCTCACAGAACCAGATGGAGGTACAGTTTCTGGAGCTAATGCAAGGTGACATGTCTGTGCCAGACTATGCTGTGAGATTTAATGAGTTGGCTAGGTTTGCCACGTATAAAGTACACACGGATGAGAGAAAAGCAAGAAGGTTTAAACAAGGACTGAAGCCCTGGCTGTATAGCAAAGTATTAATGTTTCAGTTGAACACTTTTGCTGGAGTATTGGAAAAGGCCATACTCGCTGAAGGTGGTAGCGACGCCGTGACCAAGTATAATCAGGATCAGAAGAAGAAGAAGAATGAGAGTGAAGGGAATACCAAGGCTAGTGGCTGTAACACGGGAGGAATAAACAATCAGAAGAGGAGCTGGACTGACAACTCGTCAGCTGGAAATCAGTAAGGAGGTCAGAAAAAGAGAATTGAAGCATGTCTGACCTACGGGAAAGCTCACCTGGGGGTTTGTATGAAGGGAAAACTGGGTGTGCTACAATTGTGGTCAGGAAGGCCACATAGCACCTAACTGTCCTAAACCAAAGAAGGGTGCCTGCTTCACATGTGGGTTAAAGGACCACTTGGCTAGAAACTGTCCCAAGAAAGGATCTGGAGGGTTGGGGACAGGAGGGAACAAGGGAAACAACGGTGGCAATGCTCTAACTATCACGGGACCAACCGCAACCAACCGACCAACAGCCAGGACATTCAACATAACAGTGCAGGATGCTGTGCAATCTCGTGATGTGGTGTCAAGTATCATTTCAATAAATAAAGTTAATGCTTATGTATTATTTGATTCGGGTGCTACTTGTTAATTTATATCCGATGACTTTGCTAAGAACTTATAATTGCCTAAGGATGACTTAGAATACCCTATAAACATAGAAATTGCAAATAGAGAAGTGACCCCTGTTAATTATGTACACAAGAACTGTAGGGTGGATATTAAGGGTAACATTATGAACGTAGATCTTATCCCGATAAGACTTGGGGAATTCGATGTTATTTTAGGAATGGATTGGCTATTCAGTTATAGGGCTGTAATTGATTGCAAGAAGAAATGTATTAACTTTATGACTCCGTCAAAGGTTGTGTTTTATGGAGGCAAGTCGCCTAGACAAGCGAGTTGTCTGACGGTGATGCAGGCCAGGAAGTTGTTAAGACAAGGCTGTATAGGATATTTAGCCTGCATAGTCGACAGTCGTAAAGAGAACCCGAAGATTGAGGAGATACCAGTCGTGAGGGACTTCGCAGATGTATTTCTGGATGATCTTTCAGGACTTTTGCCAGACACAAAGGTTGAGTTTGTGATCGATTTGGCGCCAGGAACGACTCCAATATCGAAGACACCGTACCGGATGGTTCTGGTAAAGATGAAAGAATTGATGGTACAACTGCAAGAGCTACTTGACAAGAAGTACATACAACCAAGCGTATCGCCGTGGGGAGCGCCGGTGTTATTTGTGAAGAAGAAGGACGGGACGATGCGGCTCTGCATCGATTATAAAGAGTTAAACAAGGTCACCATTAAGAATAAATATTCATTACCGAGGATCGACGACATGGTTGATCAATTGAAGGGAGCAAGATACTTTTCAAAGATAGACTTGAGGAGTGGTTATCATTAGCTGAAGGTGAAGCCAGAGGATGTTCTGAAGACAACATTTAGGACTCGATATGGTCACTACAAATTTTTAGTGATGTCATTTGGTCTAACGAATGCTCCTGCAGCATTAATGGGCCTAATGAATGGAGTGTTCAAGAAATTTTTGGACAAATTCGTAGTGGTCTTTCTCGAAGACATTTTGATATACTCAAAGACCAAGGAAGAACATGTAGAGCATCTGAAATTAACATTAGAGGCGTCGAGAAGAGAGAAGTTGTACGCCAAATTTTTAAAATGTGAATTATGGATTGAACGAGTGCAATTTCTTGGACATGTGATCGATAAGGACGGAATTTTGGTAGATCCCTCTAAAGTCGATGCTGTGATGAACTGGGATCAGCCGAAAACACCGTCAAAAGTGAGAAGTTTTCTTGGATTGGCAAGTTATTATAGAAGATTCATTCAGGACTTTTCCAAGATCGCAACTCCACTGACCAATTTGACTAGGAAATCGGTGAAATTCGTTTGGACGAAGAAGTGTGAGGAAAGCTTCCAAGAGTTTAAGAAAAGGTTGAGTTCAGCACCTGTGTTATCTCTTCAGGATGACACAGGAAATTTTGTGGTTTATAGTGATGTGTCGCATAAAGGACTTGGTTGTGTGCTTATGCAAAATGACAGGGTCATTGCGTATACGTCACGACAATTGAAGGACTATAAGAAGGGGTATCCGACCCATGACTTAGAGTTAGCTGCAGTGGTATTTGCTTTGAAGATCTGGAGACACTATCTGTATGGGGAGAAGTATGAAATATATACGGACCACAAGAGTCTGAAATATATTTTTACACAGAAGGACTTAAATATGCACCAGAGAAGATGGCTGGAGTTAATTAAGGACTATGACTGCGAGATTTTATACCATCCGGGTAAAAAAAACGTTGTTGCCAACGCCTTAAGCAGAAAGGGTTGGGATAAATTAATGATGTTAACTGCTCAGGAGGAACTAATTTCAGCAATGGAGAAACTGGAATTAGAAGTGAAGTATCCGATAGAGATTGACGAGAAACTATTCCAGATGCAAGCTGGTACAACTTTGCTGGATAAAGTTAAGGAAGTTCAACTTCAGGACGAAGAATATGAGAAGGTAAAGCAGAAGATATCTGAAGGAATCGAACCGAGGTTCAAGATAGACAGTGAGGGACTGCTGAGATTTGAGAGAAGAGTTTGGGTACCACCAGTGCCAAAGATTAAGGAAGACATTTTAAGCGAGGCTCATAGCTCAAGGTATTCGATTCACCTCGGTAGTCCCAAGATGTACCAGGATCTTCGATAACATTTTAGGTGGCCGAATTTGAAACGAGATGTTGCAGAGTGTGTTACAAAGTGTCTGACATGTCAGAAAGTGAAAGCAGAACATCAGAGGCCGAGTGGGTTGCTACAACCTTTAGAGATCCCAGAATGGAAATGGGAACACATTATGATGGATTTCGTGGTTGGCCTCCCGACGACTCAGAAAGGCTATGACGTACTATGGGTTATTGTTGACCGATTGACGAAATTCGTACACTTCCTTCCGATCAGAATCAGATTCAACTTAGACCAGTTGGCAAGGTTATATGTGAAAGAGATTGTTTCAAGGCATGGAGTTCCGGTGTCAATTATTTTCGATAGGGATCCGTGCTATACATCAAACTTCTAGAAGCGACTACAGAAATGCATGGGGACGCAGTTGAGAATGAGTACGGCCTATCACCCTCAGACAGATGGGCAGAGTGAAATAACGATCCAAACATTGGAAGATATGCTAAGAGCATGCATTATGGATTTCAAAGGCAACTGGGATGACCATCTACCGCTTGTTGAATTCGGTTACAACAACAGTTACCACGCTAGTAGTGGCATGCCGCCTTACGAAGCGTTGTACAACAGAAAGTGTAGAACTCCACTATATTGGGATGAAGTTGGCGAGAGACAATTGCTCGGTCCAGAGTTGGTACAACGGACAGCAGAAATAGTCAAAGTGATCCGGACAAGACTTGTAGCGGCTCAAGATAGGCAGAAGAAATACGCCAATCCACACCATAAGAATGTAGAATTTGCATCGGGTAGCTTTATTTTCTTGAAAGTCTCTCCCTGGAAAGGGAAGATCAGATTCATTAAGAAGGAAAAATTGAGCCCGAGGTTCATTGAACCCTTTGAGGTACTGCGAAGGATTGGAGAAGTTGCGTATGGGGTAGCCTTACCTCCGGCGCTAGAGAATGTCCAAAACGTCTTCCATGTGTCAGTGTTACGACCCTACAAACCCGATTACAAACATGTGATTGAATATGAACCCCTATAATTTGAGAAAGACTTATCTTATGAAGAAATTCCTGTTCAGATTGTTGACAGGAAAGAGCAAGTTCTCAGAAATAAAGTTATACCTTCTGTTAAGGCAATTTGGAGGAACCACAACGCTGAAGAAGCTACTTGGGAACTCGAAGAGCATCTGATGAAGAATTACCCACAATTATTTACTTAATTTATATGTAAGCGATTCTGGGGATAGAATCTTTGTAAGGGGGAGAATGTTAAGGGAAGAAATTTAATTGAACCGTGATTCTGGGGACAGAATCCTTTTAAGGGGGGAAAGATGTGACGAACGAGATTTTGTAATATAATTTGAATATTTATTGAATTAAATAAATATTTTTTGATGATTTAATTATTGAATTAAATACTTAATTGATGAATTTGTGGTAGATTAATTTAATTATATGTGTTACATTGATTAAATTAATGTGGAAAATTTTATTATTCAACGTATGAATTTAATTAAGCTTATTTGATTAAATGAATTAATTAATAAGCATAATGTTATTCTAATTAATTTAATAATTAATTAGAGATTTAATGATTTGACATAATTAATAATAAAAAATTAATTATGTGACTATGTGATTTAATGTGGAATTATTCTATTTTATTTAATTAATTTAAATAAGATTATATGATTAATTGGGTGTCAAATTTTTAAACTATATTATAAGAGATTAATTAAATTAAATGGGAATGAGTCATTAAGGAATAGCCAAACAAGGCCCTATAAGAAGTTGGGACAGTTAACCATTATGAGTTAACTGACTATTACGTTGTCAGTTTATATACACGTATATGCATATTGGGTATATCAGACTTGTATTTCGTATACGAACTTCTGTAGAATACTTAGAGAGAATTTGAGAGTAAATTGAGAAATTGAGAACAAGAGTAGTAGTCTCTAGAGTTCATATCATCATCAAAAAGATTTCAAGGGGTAATCTCTTCAACCCAAACCTTCAATTCACGTTCTTATATTTTTATGAAAACTATTCAAATATTCTATGTTTGATGAAATTTATAATTGATGGGTATATGATGATATATATGTTAGTATATGTATATTATGTTGTTTATATCATGTATTCATGTTTTAGAGTAACCAATTTCATATAGACATGCTATAATCAGAGTTTTCCATTAACGACTATTTTGAGTTCTTTGTAAAATAATTATTTTGTGATCAATGCATGAATTGATGATTTAAGTGTATATAAAGGTTAATATATAATCATAACATGTTTTCTACCATCTATGTATGTTTTCAAACCATCAATTTCCTGTAATTATGTTTTAATTGGGTTTTTCAAAAGTTACAGAGTATAAAAGTTGTATATATGACCCTTATGGACCTTATGAACAATTGTATGTCATGAATTGTTTGTTTAACTTAAATTTATCAGTAAATTATGATAATACATGTTAAACTAAAGAAAACAAACTTTGAACGGACGGATTCAGAGTTATAACGAATCTGTGACGTCAAATTTTATGTTTTTCTTCAAAACCGTCAAGAACACCAAGAACAGTGAAATTTCATGATTTGATTCTAGTAATTACATGATTTAAGATGTTAAAAAATGTTAGTAACATTGTATGATGTTTCTATGAAGTTTATACTTTATAAAAATCACGGTGATAGTTTAATTTGCATTTAATTGGAGTAATTGGGCCAACGAACTATCAAAATCGCGAACCAGAACATGCACCAGTAGGGTGGCCCGCCCCAGCGGGTCCTCATAGGCTTAAAACCCTGCCCCAGCGGGGGTAGGTGCTGTCCAGAGTGAAAAAAAATATAAATCGAGACTGTTTTGACCTCCTGTAGTAAAATAAGCATAACTTCTTCATACGAACTTCAATTGGGGGGCGTCAGACATGCCTGTACGCAAGTTCTGTGCTCTCGACGATAAAAGTTATTGTTATAAGTTATAAAACATGAATATTATGAAATATAATGATGTTTAACATTAATCCATGATTTTTTAGACAAATTGCATGAGCATGTTAAGCGTGCGCAAGAGGGACGAGTCGGGCGTGCGACGAATGAACGTCGAAACGTCGTGCCAAGTGTAATACTATGCTATAACATACTTGAGGACTTGATGAACATGTAATGCTATTCTATATTATGTTATTAACACATATTATATGATTTGTAGTTCAAGATTAATAAACTAAGTTATTGACATGTATAAGATACTGTGAAGGTTCAAGTTAACAAACTAAGTGCGAACTTGAATATTGTGATTGTAAAATATGATTATAATTGTTTGAAGGATTATACGTATATAATACGCATATTGTGAATTCATACTCATGTTATGTGGTTAGTTAATAAGTTAACACTATGAACCAAGTTGTAAGTTGACTTAAATGAAAAGTTCAAGAGTTGAACATAGAAGTGATGAAAGTAATCGACATCGTATGCATAATGTAATGTGTAGGACGTTGAGAAATTGAATTGTAACTATAATTGTAGCTTGCGCACGAGGCAAGTAATCTATCCCTAACTCATTATCGTTAAGAAAGTTTTCTTATCTAAACTCTTTAAGTTGAATAAGCGTTCTATTCCTTATTCTTATGTCAAGCAAGTTACTAAACTCAAAGTTTACTTTTATTGAGCAAGTTTTCTATTCTTGAAATATTATCATAATACAAGTTCTTATACTAGTTAGTCAAGTTGAGATTTCATATGAGACATTATATTACCTTTAAAAGCATGATTCCAGTTATACAATACTTATTCTATTGTATACTCTTGAGAAGTTATTATTCAATTTGAATATCGTTTATTGATGAACCTTGTAAGACTAGCGAACCCTTATTGATTCGACTAGTCCATAGTTGATAAACGTTCTAAATTCTAGAACTATTAGCGAGCTTCTCCAAACCAAACTTTCTTTGGTGCGGACTCTGATGTCAAACTGAGATGAACAACCCTATTATAGGGGATTGACGATGCTTTAGCGTTAAGATATTGTGCACATTATTGGTACTAAGGGCTGATCCCCCTAAGTACGAAAAGTAAAGTCCATAGTCTATGACTGTTAAAGGTGTAAAGGTAAATATATTTGACAAGGGTTCAAAGTCTTATGGGTTGTTCTTTTGATTCTTGTTACTTATTCTTGATTCAAAAGCCGAGTTTCTTTATTCAGAAGTATTTGATTCACTCGCATGTTATTATATCATTGTTATACTGTTATACTTGTGGGCAATCGTGCTCACTTTTGCATAATAATAACATTGCAGTTAAGAACGAAAGGTCCGACGAGCCTTCTACTAGCAAAGGCAAAGGCAAGGTCAACAAGTGATGAAGACTTGTTGTTTATTTGATATGTCATTGTGTAAGACTTATGTTAATGTTGTGTAAGACTATTTATTTGTTTACGTTTCCACATTTGAGATTTAAGGTTAGTATGACCTGGGATTGATTTTGTATTATTTCAGATGTTGTAACCCCATAAGGGGAGATGTTGGTTTAATTTCTATCTATTGCATGGTTGCATTTATTATGGGTAGATACATAGATGATATTTGTACAGTGAACACCAAATCCTGTGGAAATTGAAGTACCTGAATTTGGGGGTGTCACATCTATATTCATCACATTACCCTTAATGTCCACCCTACAGTTCTTGTGTACAAACTTAACAGGTATCACTTCCCTATTCACAATTTCTATGTTGATATGGTACTCTAATTCGTCCTTAGGCAATTCTAGATTCGAAGAAAAATCATCGAATATAAATAAGCAAGTAGCACCCAAATCAAATAATACATAAGCATTAGCGTTATTGATCGGAATGATACCTGACACCACATCACGTGACTGCACATCATCCTGCACGGTCATGTTGAAAGTCATGGCAGTAGGTCGGTTGGTTGGCGTCTTTCCCGTGGTAGTTAGAGTGTTGCCATCGCTGGTTCCCCTGTTTTCACTTGCTCCTGCCCCTCCTGATACCTTTTTGGGGCAATCCTTGGCCAGATTGTCCTTTGATCCACATGTGAAGCAAGCACCCTTCGTAGGGTTAGGCCAATTTGGTGCTATGTGGCCTTCCTGACCACAATTGTAGCAGATCCTTTTTCCTTTCATGCAGACCCCAAGGTGATTCTTCCCACAGGTCGGACAAGCCTCCACTCTCTTCTTCTGATTCCCTTGTTGATTTTCGGTCAACACACTGTCATTCCACCTTCTTTTCTGACCGTTACCGCCCCCAATATTGCTGCCAACTAGCCTTGTCACTCTCACCTTCATTCTTCTTTTTCTTAAGCTCTTGGTTGACTTTGTCAGAGCTTTTTTTCCACCTTCTGCGATGATTGCCTTCTCCAACACTCTCTCAAAAATGTTAAACTGGAACATTGACACTTTGCTGTACAACCAAGGCTTCAGTCCCTGTTCAAACCTCTTAGCCTTCCTTTCATCTGTATTCACTTGATATGTGGCGAACCTAGCCAACTTATTAAATTTTGCAGCATAGTTTGGCACAGACATGTTACCTTGTTTTAGCTCCAAAAACTGAACCTCCATCTGGTTCAATGATCTCGTCGGGAAGTACATTTCAAAAAACATTTCCTTAAACCTTTCCCAGGTGATCACGCCCTGTCTTCCCCGGACCTTATTTTCCTGCCACCAGTAGCTGGCCTCCGCCTTCAGCATGAATGTTACGAAAGCCGTCTTCTGATCCTCGTTGACCCTTGCGACATCGAATATCTTCTCCATCTCTATGACCCACGTCTGAGCTTTGATTGGGTTCATGGATCCCTTGAACTCTGGCAGTCCCACTGCTTTGAAGTCCTTAAACGATGTGTTCTGTGGAGCTTGCTACTGATTGGCCAGTGCTCCAGTCAATAGATTCACTAACTGCTGAACGGGATTAGCGTTGGCATTGGCGTCGTTGTTATTAGTTGACCCTTCTTGAGCTGGTTGACGAGTTGGGCGATCGTTACTCAATTCTTAAATTTTTAGGACTTAACTTAAACATTGTAAGAAAATCACTTAACACATATCAGCTCAAATAAATTCTGATTCTTTATTCATTCAAGAAGTTTTAAACATACGAAAGATAGCATCACTACTATTTACATCAACTAACCCGAGATAAAGAATCTTCAGGATTTAAATCATCAACATATTCCGTTGTTTACAACCACATCAGAATTACATTATTAACTACCACATAAATATTCACATAATTAATATTGTTCCTATCACGGCCTACTAAGGCGTTGAACAGCTTCTCTGCGCTCCTCTTCCATAATACGGAACATCGTCCTACAGTCCAGCATGTACCAAGGTAAGTCCTTGAATTGGACTGGATAGTAGATAACCCAATCCTGGGCCCAATCAATTGTTGTCTGAAATGTATAGTCCATCTCCTCAATCTTAGCCTTCTTTGCCCGATCCTCGTCCTCGACAAGATCTACACGTCGAGAAGCCTTCATCCAAGCGTCCTCTGCTCTAGCACGCTTCGCTGACTCCTCTCAGAAGTCACTCTTCAGCTTCTCTATCTTAGCTGACTTCTCTTCATTTTGGCCCTCTGCATGAACTAACTTCCATTCCACGTCTCCAAGATGTATATCAAGACTCTCGATCTCACCATCCTTCTGCTCTATAGTCGTCCGTTGTATAACTGTTTGCTCCTTCAATTCTCGAACAATATCCTGTAACTCTATGTTACGGTCATATAGTTCGTTGCATATCTCAGCACTGATAGAGTTTGGTAGAAATTCATCAGGGTCTTCATCTTCCTCCTCAGCCTTAGCCTCAACCTCAATTTCTTCAGAGTCCTCCTCTAAATCAAACACTGACTCATGCTCCTGATCAACAACAGTGATCAATTGAGACGGCTCTCTGCTAACTAACTGCTCTCAGACTGTATGAATGTCTTGGGGCTCCTCCTCTCTAGCCACTCGGGGTACAACCTCCCTAGGCTGACTGGATCCTCCAACATCCAACATCCTGACAGTCAAAATTTTAAGTCTTAGTTACTACGTGATGCTAATCGAAACTCGCGAGCACATAAGTAATCACATAAGCACATAAAGTCTTTTATTATCTTTCTTATAAATTGGTAATAGTTTACCACCACTATGTTATCGATCTCTTAGAAAGGCTACTACCTTAAGGCTTTCCCCTACCTAAGGTTCATAACCTACAACTTTCATACCAACTTGTGACACCCCCAAATCCGGGTACTTCATTTCCACAGGATTTAGTGTTCACTGTCCAAATATAACATGTCTATCTACCCATAATAAATGTAACTCATGAAATAAATTGAAATCCTCCCCTTAAGGGGTTACAACAACTGAATAAATAAATCACAGGTCATCTAACCTTAATAAATCAAGTGCGGAACATAAAGAAACTAATAAGTCTTAAATATCACAACATAAGTCTTAAATAAGTCATTCATAAATAAATAACAAGTTATCATCACTTGTTAGCTTTGTCCTTGCCTTTGCTAGTGGAAGGCTCGTCAGTTCTTTCAATCTTAGCTACAATGTTATTATGCAAGAGTGAGCAACGATTGCCCACAAATATAACAATATAACAGTAATAATAACATGCGAGAAATCAAATAGTTCCGAATAATAGAAAGCTCAGCTTTTGAATCAAGAAATGAATGCAAGAATCAAAAGTATATCTGAGCGTCATAAGACCAAGAACTATGTCACAGGTTGTCAAGTATTTCTACTTTAAACCTTTAACAGTCGTAAGACTATATAGACTCTTACTTCTCGTACTTAAGGAGATTAACCCTTAGTACCATGTATGTGCACATCATCTCAAAGCTATCGCGTAAATAATCCCCTATAAAGGGTTGTTCATCTCAGTTTGACATCAGAGTCCGCACCAAAGGAAGTTTTGTTTGGATAAGCTCAATAATAGTTCTAGAATTTAGAACAGTCATCAACTATGGACTAGTCGAATCAATAAGGGTTCGCTAGTCTTTCAAGGTTCAACAATAAATAATGCTTAAATTAAACAATGAATCTCAAATGAATACAATTAAATAAGTATTGTATCACTGAAGTATTGCTTCAAAAGAATTATAATATCTCATATGGAATTTTGAACTTGAATAAACAAGAGTAAGAACTTGTTTAATAAAAGATTAGATAACTTGCTCAATTAAAGTATAGTTAATAAACTTGCGTAACGTAAGTGTAAGGTTTAGAAACTTGCATAACAATAATGAATCAAGGATAGAAAACTTGCCTCGTGCACAAGCTACAATTATAAATCACGGTCCTCAATTAATCCTACATATAATTACATTCACAATACTAATTAATTCTAAGTCTGATTATACTCATCGAATCATAAACATTAGTTCTTGAACACGTTATTGGACTTTACAAATAACGAGTTTAACCCACGTATTTAACTTATAAATTAATCACATAAACATCACTGACAAGTTATAAAAATCTATTTTAACATCTCAATATATGATTAACATGTTATCATGTTCATTACATACTATTTTAAAATATATTTTTGAACTTTGAACACTTAAATAAAATTCTCCGGGTCATTCTGCTGGCCAGCACTGCAACGCCCAGTTTGCACTGGGGACCGGCACTGCAGCGCTGAGCCTATGTCAGTCGGCTGCTTGGCCTGGCATTGCAGCACTGGGTTCCTTCACAGAACCGGCGCTGCTGCACCATGACTACATCAGCTAGCACTGACTTGGCATTGCAGCTCCTAGTTTCTTCACAGAACCGGCGCTACGGCGTCGAGTTACAATGCAGTCTAATAGTGTTCGCGAAGAACACAGAGGGAAGCCAAAAATGCCAAAGTTTAGCTTAAACAATAAATTTAATGTTACCCATACATTCTGAACTTAACATAAACATTTAGTAACCTTCTTAGCATGCTTTTAACAACTTAAATTACATAAACAATCAAATTAGAACACATAAATTTCATATTTTTGATATTTTTCATAGTTTGATTATTTTTCATGAAATCCTTCATTACAGATTCGTTATAACATCGAATCAGTCTGTTTAAATTTCGTTCTCTTCATTTTTACATGCATAATCATAATCACCCATCAATTTACAGTTTGATAAATAATTAAAGCATGAAATTTTGTACATATATGCTATATTCGTACTTTAACACTCTGTAACTTATGAAACTTCAATTACAACATGATTACACGAATTAATTACTCTAAAATAGATCATAATTGATACAATTCATGTTATAAACATTTATTAACATATACACAATCATATATCCAATAATCATCAACAAAATTTAGTTACAGAGAACTTAAGTTGGCTTTCATGGAGAAAATATAAGAACGTAATTATAAACTAGGATTAAGAATTTACCCTTGCTAACTCTGTTTGATGATATAAACTTTTATAATCTCCAACTTTCTTCCTTCGATCAACTCACAAAATCTCTCTCAATTCTCTCTTTTCTCTTTGTGTTTGCTTAACTGATATAATATGAATACTGACTATTAATAAGTAATACGTATATAATATAACTGAAGGGATCATGGGTGTCGGTTAATTCCCATAATGGATGTAACTGCTCCCATTATCTTAAGGTTTTGTTTGGTTAGCATACAAAAGACTCCTTTCCCATTATTTTCATTAAATTTTTATTATATAGTTTATTTGTCACACTTTAATTAATCAAATAATATCATTTAATTCCAATTAAATAAAAGATGATATTACACATTAAATAACATTATCACATAATTAAAATTCTTATTTATTAATTATGACAAATCATTAAATCTATAATTAAATATTAAATTAATTAAAATAACATTATAATTATTAAACAATTCATTTAATTTAATAATCTCAATTGAATTCACACTTTGAACTATAAAAATTCTCCACATTAATTTAATCAATGTAACACATATAATTAAATTAATGTACCATAATTTCATCAAATATTTATTTAACTCAATAAATAAATCATCAAAAATATTTATTTAATTCAATAAATATTTAAAATAAATTACAAAATTTTTGTTTGTCACAAATCCGGCGCTACAGCGCTGGCTTGCAGTGACCGAATCCCTATTCTGGCGCTGCGGCGCCAGCTTACATGGCTTGGGCGGCGCTGCGGCGTCAGCCCTGTTCCATTGAAAAATTTTCTAAGTTTTTTTAATTTTCTGAAATTCATGAGCTCATAATGCGATCGTTATAACTCGAAAATGGCTCGTTCCAAAGCCAATAGTTCACATAGCTTATGTTCTATGATTCCATCCAGTCGGAGTTTGTTTCTGAATCCGTTGGCGAAAAATTCACCGTTTCGATAATTTTTACGCGTTCGTTAAACGTTCGTGAACGTTCGACGCTCAATTCTTCGTTTTAACTCTGAATTCGTTCGTTCTTGCTCTCGCAAGTCTTATTTACCTAATTACAAGTTATGCCATCGAAAACCAACATTTTCAAATCAAATGGCGACTTTTGACTTCTATTCTGGGAAAATTTATGATTCGATGATTAACGTCTAATCGCGTAACTTTCGCCGAATCTTCGTTACTCGGTATTTTTACTCCAAACCAAATAGAATCAATCCGTTGGTTATTCATCTATGATTCTAAACATTAAAAACATCTAAGTTTTAATAGCTTTCTTTGTTAATCTACTTAACCATTTTATTATGGTTTTACTCATTTCTTCACTAACTTCTTAACCATTTCATTATAGTTTTACTTGTTCTTGGTTATTAATGCTTTAAGCTCCACTAATATCCACCTTATTACTTTATACCATTCATGCACTTCTAATTTTCACTTCTCTATCAATTCAAGGATTGAAAGAAAGATGAAATCTTAAGGTTAACACTTATACCTTTAAGTGTTCTTGAGTTCATGCCTTTGTTCTTGACAAAAGAATTAGCTAGCTTCCTTTTGCTTCTTGATTGCATGTCACAAGCTCTCCCTTCTCTCACCTCTTCTCTCTCACATGAGTTGATCAAACTTTCAAACACACAAATGAGCCACAAGCTCTTCCTTTATAGGCAAAGCAAAACCAAGAGTAGTTTGGTCTTCGGACCAAACCTCCTCAAGCCCAACTCATTCACATGCCAATATATGTCCTCCCATATGCTAGCATGTGCTAGCACATAGCCACCATGTGCTAGCACATTGCCATTGTGACACCCCCGAATCCGGGTCCTCTGACCCTGGTCCGGTCACCACGAAACAATACTAACATCCACCTTTAAGTAACATACGATAACTAAAATGCGGAATATAATAAACGTACGTCGTTCATTCAAAAGGTGTTACTAGTCCCAAGATTTGATAACCTTAAATAAAATCTTACAAACATACCCTAGAATAAATATTAGGGTTCATATTACATTAACAGTAATTAAACAAATCATAAAGACAAAGTCTGCTCCTTGCAAACCATCATATATCTTTCCTTTACCCTTGTCCTTCCATGAGGCCTCGGGCTTAACTGCAATATAAGTCATGATATAGCAAGAATGAGCAACAAGTTTGCTCAACAAGTTTAAATACAACACTAAAGGATATATCATGATGAATGGAAAAATATCTGACAATGATTTCAACAAAATGAAAATCTTAAAGATTCAATAATATGAATATTTGAACGATTCAATAATATGAATATTTGAACGATTCAACAATATGAACATTAGATAGATTCAATGATATGAACATTTGAACAATTCAATAATATGAATATCTGAATGATTCAATAATATAAATATCTGAACGATTCAATGAATATCTGAACGATTCAATAATATGAACAATTCAATAATATGAATATTAAAAGCAAAGATAATAATTGCCTTTAGAATGACAGATAGTCGAGTAGACTATGAACTATAACTTTCCAATGGGTTCAATAGCTAATTGACCCTTTTTGGATTACTGGCTACTGGCTACAGAAACCTAGTACCTTGAGGAGATCAGCCTCAGGCACAACGTGAATATGCATAACACTTAAATCTGCTTACTCGTATCATATATGCATAAACTTTTCTTACCCTTTCTCCCGAATTTGCTACCTCCGGAAAATTGGCTCTCCATTTATTTTCATTTATTGGGGTTGCTGCCTCCGCTGTTTCCCCCTTTCGGTCCTTCCTGGCCGGTCTTCTTATCTTGTCTAAATCGCGCTATAGCTTCAATGCCTCCTTCGGCAATGATAGCCCTTTCCAAAAGATCAGAAAAGGTCTTAATCTTCAATACATCTATTGCCTTCTGCACCCATGGTTCCAATCCTAATTCAAATCTCTCTATTTTCCTGGCCTCCGTATCCACCTGATGCGAGGTGAATCGAGCCCACTCTTTAAATCTTGTCACTTTCTCCGCGACTGACATACCTCCTTGTCTCAGCTTCAGAAACTTAACTTCTATATCTTGTTGCATATTCTTCGAGAAGAAATTCTTAAATCTATCCCACATAATAACTCCTTTGCCTGCTAGTCCTTTATTGGGTTCCCACCAATTATTAGCTTTGCCCTTCATCATGAATGTGGCAAAACTCGTCTTTTGTGCCTCGGCAACCCGTGCGACCTCAAACACCTTCTCAATTTCTTCTATCCATATCTGGCCTTCAATTGGGTTCAAGGTTTCCCGGAATTCCGGTGGTCCTACCAATTTAAAGTCCTTAAAGCTAGCCAAGTAATGTCCTGGCTGCTCAGCTGCTGGCGGGGTCATGTTTTGCATTGCTTCTGTTAATAGGTTAACGAAGCTCTGCATTGGGTCGACATTTCCCCCTCCACCATTGCTAGCAGATCCTTCCTCCCTCTGGTTCAGCGAAAATTCCCTAGGCGGCATGATCCTGAGGACAAGAAGAAAACATTTGGCTTTATGTGATATGCTATTCAGGTTAGCATTAAGAAGTTTACGACGTCTATCAATCATAGTTGATTTAAATAAACAACTTCAGTATCACAATGCGACTCGATGGGTATCCTCAATCCATCACCTATAAACTCTACTTGAGTTTTCTACTAAGGTTATAACTTAGGTTTCGCATTCCTAACGTTTATAACCTAAAGCTTTGATACCAACCCGTGACACCCCCGAATCCAGGTCCTCTGACCCTGGTCCGGTCACCACGAAACAATACTAACATTCTCCTTTAAGTAACATACGATAACTAAAAATGCAAAATATAATAAACGTACGTCGTTCATTCAAAAGGTGTTACTAGTCCCAAGATTCGATAACCTTAAATAAAATCTTACAAACATACCCTAGAATAAACATTAGGGTTCATATTACATTAACAGTAATTAAACAAATCATAAAGACAAAGTCTGCTCCTTGCAAACCATCCTATATCTTTCCTTTACCCTTGTCCTTCCCTGAGGCCTCGGGCTTAACTGCAATATAAGTCATGATATAGCAAGAATGAGCAACAAGTTTGCTCAACAAGTTTAAATACAACAATAAAGGATATATCATGATGAATGGAAAAATATCTGACAATGATTTCAACAAAATGAATATCTTAAAGATTCAACAATATGAATATCTGAACGATTCAATAATATGAATATTTGAACGATTCAATAATATGAACATTAGATAGATTCAATGATATGAACATCTGAACAATTCAATAATATGAATATCTGAACGATTCAATAATATAAATATCTGAACGATTCAATGAATATCTGAACGATTCAATAATATGAACATCTGAACAATTCAATAATATTAATATTAAAAGAAAAGATAATAATTGCCTTTAGAATGAATGATAGTCGAGTAGACTCTGAACTATAACTTTCCAATGGGTTCAATAGCTAAATGACCCTTTTTGGATTACAGGCTACTGGCTACAGAAACCTAGTACCTCGAGGAGATCAGCCTCGGGCACAACGTGAATATGCATAACACTTAAATCTGCTTACTCGTATCATATATATTAGATACATGGGCACACTTCTACATATGAGGGGTGTTCTGTTCCGTCTAAGAATCATTACCATCAATTGGTTTGGATAGCTTCAAAGAAAATTTCATACACTAGTCTGACCGAGCAAAGGTTCAGACTCTTATTGACACGGTTTAAGAAATTTAGAACCTTGAATAATGTACAAGTCCAAGACTGTACGAGCTCAAACGCACTAAGTGCGGATATCAATAATATCGATGTGGAATAATTGATAATTAATTAAACCACTAAATAACATGCTTGGAAATAAAGTTCAAGCAATTAAGTAAACAACTTTTGATTCAACAATAACCTACTCAATACAATATGAGAAGGATAGAGAACTTGCACAAAGTGAAGTTTAGAATTTGCACAATATGAATTTGTGTAAGTTCGGGGAACTTGCACAATACTCAACGTGTGAAGTTCGGGGAACTTGCACAATACTCAACGTGTGAAGTTCAGGGAACTTGCACAATACTAGATTTCCTTGCATAAAATAAATGCATAGCTTAGACACTTACAACATCAAAGAGTGAAATTCGGGGAATTTCACCATAATAGATCCCTTGCATAAAGTAAATGCATAGGTTAGGACATTTGCTGACAACGCTCTTTGAGTAAAGTAAACACAAAGATAAGATACTTGCACAATATACGAGTTTGTATAAGTTTAGAGAACTTTGATAATAAAGAAATGAAGTTCGGGAATTTGCAAAATAACCAAAGTGTGAAGTTCGGGGAACTTTCACAATAACCAAAGTGTGAAGTTCGGGGAACTTTCACAATACTCAAAATGTGAAGTTCGGGGAACTTTCACAATACTCAAAATGTGAAGTTCGGGGAACTTTCACAATACAATAATAACCTGCTCAAAACAATATGAGAAGGATAGGAACTTGCACCAATAAGGTGAAGTTTAGAATCTCGCTTACTCGAGTAATTGAATAAAGTAGTGCAAGGATTTAAAATATTTGCACAATAAAAGTAGGGTTCGGATACTAGCTTACAATATCCGTTGAATAAAGTAATACAAGGGCCTAGGGTACTTGCATTCAATATCACAATTAAATGAAGTTAGGAAACTTGCCTGTTTGCTCAGCTACAAATAATTCTAGCTTTAATTTAAACGGCGTTGGAATGACCTAATATTAACAAGTCGATCTCTCCAATTAGTATATATAAACTAATATAAGTTCACACATACAAGAATCTAATCATTATATAATTCTATCACATAGTTCACGTAAGTCAATCAAATCCTGTCTTAGATTTAATAATTTTAGATTGTTTAGTTCATAAGCATCAACATAGGCTTGAACACATAGCACTTCCAGTTACTGATATAAATCAACACATATGTTTATCAAGTTTATAATCTCCCATTCGAAACTAGCATTCTCGTCCTAATCCAATTTCGAAGTTATATGTTTTCATGCCGGTAATTCATATACTTTAACTAATACATGCTCATGCTTCAAAGTTGATTACTAAAGTCACGTTTTCATATAACAAGGCTAAACAATATATAATATGTATGCTCGAGTATACTACACACATATACTTTAATCACGTAGTTCGTGCTTCAGAAATTCATTTCTTATGAATACGTGCATATGCGAAATTCACACTTTGACCAAACAAGGTCTATGTTAATATGCTTATAGGTCTAACGAACTCTAATACACATGCTTGCATGGTCATAATATCATTCACATGGTATTCAATGCTATTTCACATTTTAAGTTTCTATTACAAGGTACACTAAGTCAAAAAGACAATATGATACATGTAAAGTATCTCGTAACCATTACTCACAGGTATTAGAATGCATACAATAAGTTATATGTATTTAAGTGGTCACAATCTAAAAGACACAAGTCTTAGTTATGTTTACTTTGAAAGTCTTTAAGTTTCGCTTGAAAAACCACTTGAAGCTTTCAATCAAGTATGCTAACGTGTTTAACATTTTTAAACATACATTTCAAGTTAATATACACCATGCTATTATGCTCGCAAAAATCAGAATAGTAACATGGCATAGCATGTCAAGGTTTGTGTTTCATTTTTGTTAGGAACGTGCATTAGTAAGGTTTATATGATCATAATTCTTTAGGGAACCTACATACGCGAGTTAGCATACTTCTCATACATCTTTAAATCATACTAATATGCTTGCAAAGTCAGAATACTAGCATGCTTCACATATGTTGACGTTCGTTCATGAAATCTTAAGTTTATTTCATAACTATATGTTGTTTCATAAACTTTATATGCAAACATAGCAAAACACGTTAACATAATGTTAATATACTCGTATATGTGTGCTAATCCAGTTTACATGCCTGCCTTAACAAGGTACTATATGATGGCATGATAGGTTCTGTAACAAAAAATAAATAAAATCTGCATTGCAGGGCCTGCGCAGCTGCACTGCAACCAGGCATAAACCCGGCGTAGCTACGCCGGCTCCTGATCCAATCCAGACTGAACTGCTTCGGCAGTTCCTTCAGCCCAACTCAAAAATTTTCTTATGAAAATTGATTCTAACATAACACATTGCAATTCTAACATGTTTACATCTTGTATAACACTTAACCAACATATTCCAATCCATTAATATCCAATTCAAATGAAGTCAAGAATCAAGTACTTAGCAAATTCACAAAAATTGAAAAACAATAACGTAATTAATTATACCTCTGTGATATAGAAACTGAACCTGCTGCTATCAAATTATATAATGCTACTATGCTATTCTCCCTTAAATCAATATAAAACCTCAGCAATTGAAATAAGAGGAAGGGAGTTCAATTTATAGGCAAACAAAATACCCAGTTAATGCAATACTCTCCCAAATCAAACCCATAGATTGTAAGGTTGTTCAATAGACAAGAGAGAGTTGGTGAGAGTGGGTGGAACTCATCATAAATCCCACTCCTCTTATAATGATTATGGCTAGCTTGGATTAATTTAAGAAGAAGAAGATAGAGTAGCATAGCATGTGGGTTTACACGTGAAGGAGAGAAAGCTGGGCTCTCATATTGGAACAATTCTCAGCAACTAGCAAATACTACACTTGGGGCATATCATATAGACTTTGGTTACATAATATACATACACAATTTATTTTATATAACATAGGTTATAATAATTTAAAGGCATACAATGTATTTCTTAATTACAAGTTATCAAGTAGTGTATATACATATAATCCATGTACATTATTTTAACACCGAATATATACCAGTTTGGTATTTATTATTATCACCATGGTTATCATTATAATTTAATAACATCATTATCAAATAACAATAGTATACATATTAATGTCTACCACTCCTCTCATGCTATATAAATCATTATAATGTAACTAACATAATGTCACTAATCATACTATATAGTCTATATATATAATATAGAGACATATTAATGTGTCACCTTGCACCTTATACAATATGAAGGTATCCACCATATATTACAAGGTTTAATATATCGCATGCTTGTATAAAATAATTAATCACGTAAATATAATATTATTATATTTATTAGTTCTCTTACTCATTAATTATTATTTATTCATAATAATTATAAATCAACAACAATAATAATTTCATACGTTATCGATTAATTACTCTCAAATAATTAATTAATCACGATTAACTCTCTACACTATACTCAAGAAATTTGAATATATAATTACTAACACTTTTATCAATATTCTGATATAAAGGTCTCAGGGTTAATCTACTAATTTAAATAACTATTAGTGATTCCCTTTAATAAAAATTCTACCATTTATTAGCATAGGTTAAATCACATAAGCACATAACCACATAAGGTTTAAATAAGTTTGAAAAATTAACTCTCAAAAATTTTAAATCACAGATAAAATTAATAAGAAGCTTAAAATTCCTGGTCGTTACATCCCTCCCCCTTATAAAAATTTCGTCCTCGGAATTGTAAAAATAAGGTTACTCCAATAAAAATAGATAATTCGCTTTTATTACTTAGATAATCTCTACTATCTGTTGTTCCACTTCTGGTCCCAACAGTCGACGTTCACCTACCTCGTCTCAACACAACGGTGCTCGACACTCTTCCATAAAATGCTTTTAGCAAAATCTCTTCTCTTAGTTCTAGTACTAACGGTACCCAAATTCGTCCTTCAAATCTTAGCAGTTCAGTGCTATCAATCTTAAATTTCAACTCATCACCTTCAGCTAATCGCTTCTTGATGTTATCACAAACTTCGTCCTTCTCTTGTGCCTCCTTAACATTATCTAATAACGTCGGGCATACTGACATTGTAATTAATCTCTCTTTGGTCTCCATCGGATACTTAACCTCTAAGTCTAGTCTTTTGAAAATATTTCATTAATTCTCCTGAATGGTCAACCTCGATAACTTCTCTCTGCCTTTCCTACCCAAGGCATCTGCCACTATGTTTGCTTTGCCTGGATGGTACAAAATCTCACAATCATAATCTTTAATCAATTCTAGCCATCGGCGCTGCCTCATGTTTAATTCTTTCTGCGTGAAGATATACTTTAGACTGTGTATATCTCACACTTCTTGCCATACAAATAATGCTTCCAAAACTCCAAGGCAAAACTACTGCTACTAAATCTCGTTTGGGAAGACATCCACGAATTCCCTTCAAATCGGTATAACAGTTCCTATGAACGTATTCTACGGGGATAACTTCCTTGTTTCCTACTCCTACGCCCATAGGGTGTTCTAATTTCTCACGGGTAAGTCTAACTATTTAACAAATTCTTTAGAAACAAAAGAGCAGGTGGCACCCGAATCGAATAACACATATGCATCTATATAATTGATCAGGATGATACCTGACACTACGTCCTTGTTGTTGCGGTTGTCGCTAGCTGCAACGCCCTTTCTCTTCGGGCAGTCTTTGATTTGATGGTTTGTGGCTCTACACACGAAACATCCTCCTTTCGACTTATTCCAATACTGAGGAGCCATGTTCCCTGGTTGTCCACAATGATAACATGCGTTCTTCCCCTTCAAGCATTTCCCCGAGTGGTTCCTTCCACAGTTACTACACTTTAAACTTTTCTTACCCTTTCTCTCGAATTTGATACCTCCAGATGATTGGCTCTCCATCCATTTTTATTTATTGGGGTTGCTGCCTCCGCTGTTTCCCCCTTTCGGTCCTTCCTGGCCGGTCTTCTTATCTTGTCTAAATCGCGATATAGCTTCAATGCCTCCTTCGGCAATGATAGCCCTTTCCAAAAGATCAGAAAAGGTCTTATTCTTCAATACATCTATTGCCTTCTGCACCCATGGTTCCAATTCTAATTCAAATCTCTCTGTTTTCCTGGCCTCCGTATCCACCTGATGCGAGGTGAATCAAGCCCACTCTTTAAATCTTGTCACGTTCTCCGCGACTGACATACCTCCTTGTCTCAGCTCTAGAAACTTAACTTCTATATCTTCTTGCGTATTCTCTGAGAAGAAATTCTTAAATTTATCCCACATAATAACTCCTTTGCCTGCTAGTCCTTTATGGGGTTCCTACTAATTATTAGCTTCGCCCTTCATCATGAATGTGGCAAAACTCGTCTTCTGTACCTCGGCCACCCGTGCGACCTCAAACACCTTTTCAATTTCTTCTATCCATGTCTGGCCTTCAATTGGGTTCAAGGTTTCCCGGAATTCTGCTGGTCCTACCAATTTAAAGTCCTTAAAGCTAGCCAAGTAATGTCCTGGCTGCTCAGCTGCTGGCGGGGTTATGTTTTGCATTGCTTCTGTTAATAAGTTAACGAAGCTCTGCATTGGTTCGACATTTCCCCCTCCACCATTGCTAACAGATCCTTCCTCCCTCTGGTTCCGCAAAAATTCCGTAGGCGGCATGATCATGAGGACAGGAAGAAAACATTAGGCTTTATGTGATATGCTATTCAAGTTAGCTTTAAGAAGTTTAGGACGTCTATCAATCATAGCTGATTTAAATAAACAACTTCAGTATCACAATGCGACTCGATGGGTATCCTCAATCCATCACCTATAAACTCTACTTGAGTTTTCTACTAAGGTTATAACTTAGGTTTCGCATTCCTAACATTTATAACCTAAAGCTTTGATACCAACATGTGACACCCCCGAATCCGGGTTTTCTGACCCTGGTCCGGTCACCACGAAACAATACTAACATCCACCTTTAAGTAACATACGATAACTAAAATATGAAATATAATAAACGTACGTCGTTCATTCAAAAGGTGTTACTAGTCCCAAGATTCGATAACCTTAAATAAAATATTACAAACATACCCTAGAATAAACATTAGGGTTCATATTACATTAACAGTAATTAAACAAATCATAAAGACAAAGTCTGCTCCTTGCAAACCATCCTATATCTTTCCTTTACCCTTTTCCTTCCTTGAGGCCTCGGGCTTAACTGTAATATAAGTCATGATATAGCAAGAATGAGCAACAAGTTTGCTCAACAAGTTTAAATACAACAATAAAGGATATATCATGATGAATGGAAAAATATCTGACAATGATTTCAACAAAATGAATATCTTAAAGATTCAACAATATGAATATCTAAACGATTCAATAATATGAATATTTGAAAGATTTAATAATATGAACATTAGATATATTCAATGATATGAACATCTGAACAATTCAATAATATGAATATCTAAACGATTCAATAATATGAATATCTGAACGATTCAATGAATATCTGAACGATTCAATAATATGAACATCTGAACAATTCAATAATATGAATATTAAAAGCAAAGATAATAATTGCCTTTAGAATGACTGATAGTCGAGTAGACTCTGAACTATAACTTTCCAATGGGTTCAATAGCTAATTGTCCCTTTTTGGATTACTGGCTACTGGCTACAGAAACCTAGTACCTCGAGGAGATCAGCCTCGGGCACAACGTGAATATGCATAACACTTAAATCTGCTTACTCGTATCATACATATTAGATACCTAGGCACACTCCTATATATGAGGGGTGTTCTGTTCCGTCTAAGAATCCTTACCATCAATTGGTTTGGATAGCTTCAAAGAAAATTCCATACACTAGTCTGACCGAGCAAAGGTTCAGACTCTTATTGACACGGTTTAAGAAATTTAGAACCTTGAATAATGTACAAGTCCAAGACTGTACGAGCTCAAACGCACTAAGTGCGGATATCAATAATATCGATGTGGAATAATTGATAATTAATTAAACCACTAAATAACATGCTTGGAAATAAAGTTCAAGCAATTAAGTAAACAACTTTTGATTCAACAATAACCTACTCAATACAATATGAGAAGGATAGAGAACTTGCACAAAGTGAAGTTTAGAATTTGCACAATATGAATTTGTGTAAGTTCGGGGAACTTGCACAATACTCAACGTGTGAAGTTCGGGGAACTTGCACAATACTCAACGTGTGAAGTTCAGGGAACTTGCACAATACTAGATTTCCTTGCATAAAATAAATGCATAGCTTAGACACTTACAACATCAAAGAGTGAAATTCGGGGAATTTCACCATAATAGATCCCTTGCATAAAGTAAATGCATAGGTTAGGACATTTGCTGACAACGCTCTTTGAGTAAAGTAAACACAAAGATAAGATACTTGCACAATATACGAGTTTGTATAAGTTTAGAGAACTTTGATAATAAAGAAATGAAGTTCGGGAATTTGCAAAATAACCAAAATGTGAAGTTCGGGGAACTTTCACAATAACCAAAGTGTGAAGTTCGGGGAACTTTCACAATACTCAAAATGTGAAGTTCGGGGAACTTTCACAATACTCAAAATGTGAAGTTCGGGGAACTTTCACAATACAATAATAACCTGCTCAAAACAATATGAGAAGGATAGGAACTTGCACCAATAAGGTGAAGTTTAGAATCTCGCTTACTCGAGTAATTGAATAAAGTAGTGCAAGGATTTAAAATATTTGCACAATAAAAGTAGGGTTCGGATACTAGCTTACAATATCCGTTGAATAAAGTAATACAAGGGCCTAGGGTACTTGCATTCAATATCACAACTAAATGAAGTTAGGAAACTTGCCTGTTTGCTCAGCTACAAATAATTCTAGCTTTAATTTAAACGGCGTTGGAATGACCTAATATTAACAAGTCGATCTCTCCAATTAGTATATATAAACTAATATAAGTTCACACATACAAGAATCTAATCATTATATAATTCTATCACATAGTTCACGTAAGTCAATCAAATCCTGTCTTAGATTTAATAATTTTAGATTGTCTAGTTCATAAGCATCAACATAGGTTTGAACACATAGCACTTCCAGTTACTGATATAAATCAACACATATGTTTATCAAATTTATAATCTCCCATTCGAAACTAGCATGCTCGTCCTAATCCAATTTCGAGGTTATATGTTTTCATGCCGGTAATTCATATACTTTAACTAATACATGCTCATGCTTCAAAGTTGATTACTAAAGTCATGTTTTCATATAACAAGGCTAAACAATATATAATATGTATGCTCGAGTATACTACACACATATACTTTAATCACGTAGTTCGTGCTTCAGAAATTCATTTCTTATGAATACGTGCATATGCGAAATTCACGCTTTGACAAAACGAGGTCTATGTTAATATGCTTATAGGTCTAATGAACTCTAATACACATGCTTGCATGGTCATAATATCATTCACATGGTATTCAATGCTATTTCACATTCTAAGTTTCTATTACAAGGTACACTAAGTCAAAAAGACAATATGATACATGTAAAGTATCTCGTAACCATTACTCACAGGTATTAGAATGCATACAATAAGTTATATGTATTTAAGTGGTCACAATCTAAAAGACACAAGTCTTAGTTATGTTTACTTTGAAAGTCTTTAAGTTTCGCTTGAAAAACCACTTGAAGCTTTGAATCAAGTATGCTAACGTGTTTAACATTTTTAAACATACATTTCACGTTAATATACACCATGCTATTATGCTCGCAAAAATCAGAATAGTAACATGGCATAGCATGTCAAGGTTTGTGTTTCACTTTTGTTAGGAACGTGCATTAGTAAGGTTCACATGATCATAATTCATTAGGGAACCTCATATTGGGAAAGCTGGGCTCTCATATTGGGACAATTCTCAGCAACTAGCAAATACTACACTTGGGGCATATCATATAGACTTTGGTTACATAATATACATACACAATTTATTTTATATAACATAGGTTATAATAATTTAAAGGCATACAATGTATTTCTTAATTACAAGTTATCAAGTAGTGTATATACATATAATCCATGTACATTATTTTAACACCGAATATAAAGCAGTTTGGTATTTATTATTATCACCATGGTTATCATTATAATTTAATAACATCATTATCAAATAACAATAGTTTATTGATATTAATACAATGTAATAGCGTATACATATTAATGTCTACCACTCCTCTCATGCTATATAAATCATATTATAATGTAACTAACATAATGTCTCTAATCATACTATATAGTCTATATATATATAATATAGAGACATATTAATGTGTCACCTTGCACCTTATACAATATGAAGGTATCCACCATATATTATAAGGTTTAATATATCGCATGCTTCTATAAAATAATTAATCACGTAAATATAATATTATTATATTTATTAGTTCTCTTACTCATTAATTATTATTTATTCATAATAATTATAAATCAACAACAATAATAATTTCATACGTTATCAATTAATTACTCTCAACTAATTAATTAACCACGATTAACTCTCTACACTATACTCCAGAAATTTGAATATATATTACTAACAGTTTTATCAATATTCTGATATAAAGGTCTCAGGGTTAATCTACTAATTTAAATAACCATTAGTGATTTCCTTTAATAAAAATTCTAGCATTTATTAGCATAGGTTAAATCACATAAGCACATAACCACATAAGGTTTAAATAAATTTGAAAAATTAACTCTCAAAAATTTAAAATCACAGATAAAATTAATGAGCTTAAAATTCCTGGTCGTTACAGCCATTATGTGCTACCATGTGTTCATGGGTTTTCCCATGGGTTAAACCCGCCCGTTAACCCACCAGTTCGACCAACGGGTTCAGTTTTTAATTTTAATTCAAAATGAATCTATTTACTTCGTATAATATTCATATTATACGTCGTATTAATTCTCGTATCCTCCTCGTATAATAACTAGTATTATAGTAGTATTCATTATGTATAATAATCATTATTATTACACTTAACTATTTTTATGCATTTCTTGGAATTCAAATATTTTTGAATATTTTGTCTTTCTTCTACCGACTAACTTTTACGCGTTCTTCGAAACTTCGAAAAGTTGAAAAACACTTTTTGATGTTAAGCGTTTTCCTTCATGTTTTCCCCAAACATAGCTAAATGAATGAAAAGTACATAACAGTACTTTTCGTCGTTTTCAGTTCGTTCGATTTTTGCACATTTTTCGAGAAAAACTTTTATCGGCTAACTTAACTTTTCACGGTATATTACCGCCAAATCTTTCGACAGAATGTCATTCCGACATTTCGATCTCCCAGAAAGGCTTAGGGTCTCAAACACTAACTTTTAGGAACACTAACTCTTAGGGTCAAACCCTTACCCTTAGGGTTTCAATATATAAATAGTACCTATTTTGTCTTTTTCTCAGAAATAGTTTTATTCCCAAAAATCTTTTATTTTCTTCTTGAAAATTCATACTCGTTCATTCCAGCTCGTAGCCATAATCCTCCTCATTTCTAGTCATCATATATCATAGAATGATTAATAACCACATAACACATAATATAATTAATAAAAATTTATTTAATTAATTATTAATTCTTTAAACTTAATTTCTAGACAATCCGATTTTCTAGGTTGTCATATTCTTCCCTCCTTATAAAAATTCCGTCCTCAGAATTTCTAAAACCACATCAATACCCGGATGGTTTATCCTTACAACCTTTAATGAAGGTTTAATCTCGCTTCTTCTTATTTTCGTTGAAAATTCTCAACATACTAATTTAATTAGGTATTTACCTAATTATTTCTTCTCATTATCTCTTCAACATCCTTCCCCCAAAAGATCATTATCGGTTATAATCGTCAGATGCTAAACATCATGACAACTATACTTTTAATCTCTTGGGATATCAAATTCACCCCTTCTTCTAAAAATTTTGCCCTCGAAATTGTGAACATAACCTTTTCCTTAACTTCTCTTTACATAAGTTATCATCCATTGTACATTCAAGAACCTTCACAATTTATAATGAATTATGAAGTAAATGAATAGTTAGGAATATAAGGACTTTTTTACAACATTTCATAAAGGAACATCCCGGCACTAAAGCCGTATGCTCGATATATTAACAAAGGAACATCCCAGCACCAAGGTCGTATGCTCGATATATCCTTTTCATCCATAACGGAACATCCCGACACTAAGGCCGTATGCTCAATATATTCATAAAGGAATATCTCGGCACTAAGGCTGTATGGTAGATATATCTTATGAGCACGTCCAGGTGATTAGCCTGTAGTACCCTGTGTTAATCAACACTCCATCCTTAAACGTTTTCACATTTAAGCTTTTTGGCAACTCCCAATGCCCATCGAATTAACGACATTAACTTTGAATCCGCACCAAAACAATTTGGCTTGGTACAACTTCTCAAAGAAAGCTTGATTTCTTTTAAACATGATATACCATTTGTCTAGCTAAATCAAATAGCTCAGACCACCAATAAATTGGACACCAACTTAAAATAGTCGTCTAGTCAAATTAATTGACATCGACTCCTCTTTTTAAATTCTTTCACAATCATTCAAAACGTGTAATGATGTCATGATACCGTATTGATGTACAGCACGTTGAAGACTCCATCTTTTTACCACCTATGCATCAAATGCACTGATGATATAAAATTTATTTTGATATTTCAAATCAAACTTTGTCTAACCGAACTAATTAGCATAGACATACAAAGAATAGTTCTTTTCAAAATCCATTAGTTCCCAAAAGTTGAAACCAATATGTTTGATCCAAAGACATACACATAAGCACGATGTCAATAATTTCAAAATCTAGCATAGCTAGAACACTTAGAATTTTCTACTTCCTTCTTCTTCCTTCATTATCCTGCTTGCGACAATATTAACCTCTTCTAGCACCTTAAGTGCTACTTATACTGGAAATAACTTGTTTTCAGTCTAAACTTTCTTATACCTTATTATAGTTCATTAAACTTACCACACTTTATGTGTTCAGGAACTTTCCACAACCATATGTGTTTAAGAACTTATCTTCTCAGTATGTAATCCAAGAACAAATCAAGGACTATCCATATGCTCAGGGCTCAGAAACATAACATATAACTATGAGTCACAAACTTTTCATAAGTATGAGTTTCAAGAACTCGCACATATCCTAATATATTCTACTATCCAATATACACATGAGAAAAGATTCACCTTCTTGTCATATACATATTGATAACACGACATTACTATTGTAATGATTATCACTGTAATTGACTGAGTGGTTGTTACACTAAAGCACAAACCTTTGCCTATAACAAAAGTTTATACAACTCAACTATCATCTGAGTCCTCAATTGAAATTTACAACCTTCTAACTCTCTCTTGACTTAATATGAATTTTATTTAATTCGTACCTTATCCTCTACCACTCGATCTGAGTTCTTCTTCCCGTATTATTCATAGTACCTGCCCTTTATAGCAATCAGCTATAACTCATCCATCATTTAACAGATAATCTGTTATTACAACTTAACATGATCACGTCGTGATCTTCTTTCTTAATCGTTTAACTCAACGATTTTCTTACCCTTCTCTCTCAGATTATAGCCTTAGGTAATCGCACCTAAGGTTTATAATCTATCAGCTGTGATACCAACCTGTGACACCTCAAAATCTGGCATATCGTCATACCTGAATTCCGTATATTACGAGTACTTCTCATTCCATACATACATCATTATATCTTGAAGATTAATTATATATTCATTCCATTCCAGGTTCTATTACATTAAAATCTTCATTCATTAAAATAATGGTAATTACATCATTCTTATCATCTTACAATTATGACTTAACTAGTCACCATTTCTACAGAATAGTTTTAACTAACTATTCTAGAAGTTTTGGCTTAATCTTTACGCTTGTTCATAACCTGAACAATTATTCATCTTGCGATGCTAATGGTACTCGCAACCATAACATCTCACCATTGAAGGACATCAATCATCTTGATCTTCATAGGGTCCTTTAATAATACTACCGTCGTTCGCTGAAAATATTTTTATTTCAAGCAACTGTGAGCATTCAATTGCTCAACAAGTCATAGCAGTTGAATATTAACAACTTAAGAATCAAAATTCTTTTAGGACTTCCATAACCGAACAATGGTTATGAAGCAGCTTGAATAATATGAATACGTTTTAATTCCTATCATTTTAAAACATACATTACATTTCCCTTGTCATACTTTCATCTCTCTACCTTTTTATACATATTATGTCTGGCTACAATCATTAGCACAAACTTAACAAGATTAGTTCAATCACAGAACATTTCATTTCACAGAAACACTGAAGTGTTAATATTGTGGTACAAGGCCTTATACATACCAACCCTTGTACAAATATCACACATTTGCACATACAAAATACTTTCTCATGTTCAATATCTGAGGAAGTTAAGAAACTAGCATTCATAATAGAATATGAATGAAGTCAGGAAACTTGCTTCAATTAGAACTTGAGCAAGATTAGGAAACTTGCCTTCTCGTTGCGTACCACTTACGCTATACCGTTCATCGAAATCCCTATATAATACAGAAGGAATAACACATATCCATTAGTCATATATTTGACTTATGCATTAGTTAAACTTCACTTTACTTTTTATGGTTCGCGTTCTGGTAATCTACGTTTACTCCATATTCAGTCCTTCTATTCTTTCAATAACATTTCCCGTAGCACGCATCGAGTCTCTAACAGTAGTCAAATATAGTACACTGACTGGTTTCCTACAAATAACCAATAAACTAGTTTTCCGTCTCTTCTACACTGTCTTCCACAATGAGTTAGATCGGTTGCTAGTTCGTTTTAACCGTCACTCTCTGATGGAATTGTTTAGCCCAGATACTATATCTTGACCATTATAGACTACAGTTGCATTACAATTTAGACTAAACTTATTCGATCCATTATAACTATAATGTTCAATAAGTTAATCCTCCTTACATTTCTTACAACGTCCGATCCATGTGACCCAGAACGTTATTCAAGCTATTACCATTAACTATTTTTTTCAAAGTTCTACGATATTCTTCATTCTCTTATTATAGTTTGTTATGGCTTATCATCGTTTATATGCCATCAACCGACTCTCGTCAATCATCGTTAGACAACATGATAAGCGAAACCCTAATAGATTCGCTAGGTCGCACGAATTTCCACCGAATTCCTGTTATCGGACTCCTTATAGAAATTGCATAAGTTTTATCTTCATTTCTTAAAATTATCACATGTCACAACTCTATTACATATCATGCAACCTTAAGGCGTGCATTAAACTCGACTACGATCCACAATTCACGTTTTCCCCTAACGTAGCTAAAAGAATAAAAAGTACATAACATTACTTTTTGTCATTTTTAGTTAGTCCGATTTCTGCAGGTTTTTTGAGAAAAAATTTTAACGGCTAACTTAACTTTTCCCGGTATATTACTGTTAAATCTTTCGACAATATGACATTCCGATATTTTGATCTCCTAGAAAGTCTTAGAGTCTCAAACCCTAACCCTTAGGGTCAAACCCTAACCCTTAGGATTTTAATACATGAATAGTGTCTATTTCGTCTTTTTCTCAAAAATATTTTTATTCCCGAAAATCTTTTATTTCCGTCTTAAAAATTTATAGTCGTTCATTCCAGCTCATAGCTAGAATCCTCCCCATTTCTAGTTATCCTATATCATAGAATGATTAATAATCACATAACACAGAATATAATTAATAAAAATTTATTTTATTAATTATTAATTTTTTAACTTAATTTCTAGACAATCTAATTTTTCGGGTTGTCACAAGGGAATTCAGTGGGTATGCATGTTTTATAATATATATATGTATATATATATATATAAAGGAAAAGAAAAAATATGTTGAATAAACACTTTGGCTAGTTTAGTTCTGTGGCCTTTGATACTCGAGTAAGTACGCCCTAGGGGATGTTTCTATACCCAGCGCCCTAAAGCCATCTGGTTTGGAAGTCGTTGGTCGAAAGCTCCTTACACGGGTATCACTGAAAAGCCTAAGAAGACTAGACATTGCACAGTCAGGTGTATACACGAGAAAGTGCGAATATCGCCCTCGTGAGTAAATAAAAGCATAATAAACCCCTTGTTGACTCTTAGCTTAGTTGATGCATAGTCTTGGTTGGAGCTTAATTTGTTTACTGCCTTTCTTGAGTTGAAACTGTATTTTTTCCTCTAAGAAGCATATTATGTGAAGTATTTGTTATGTAACAAGTTTAATGGTTGCTAAGCACACACACACTACATTAGTGATGACAGGTTTTGATTTGCTGAATAATATGTATAATGGCCTCATTTTTTGTTAGATTCTCTGTTTGAATATTTTGCAGTTTCTCTAAGCCAATTCTTGTGAACTTCATATCTGCCTTGTATTTGGATTCGATAGCATTTTATATTAGATTACATTGTGTTTAGTATATTGCATTTGCATTATATTGTGTTGCTCAAGGACAAACAACAATTCAATTTTGGGGGTATTTGATAAGTCAATTTTATGCCTACTTATCCGGTATCTATTACTTGAATTAGTTGCTTAAGCCTATATTTTGTAGTTACTTTTCATTTATTTTGTGTTCATTTTGTAGATCTTATGCTTGGGAACTGTGCGAGCGACTATTGGTATAAAAAGTCAAGGAAATACAATCCAGACATCGTTTGGGCTTTCATGTTCATTTCATGTTCTTGGCTTGGAACATAGTTTTTATTGTAGAACTTCTTCTTAGCTTTTCGGAACATCTTGAATCATCCAAATTGGAGTTCGGATGCGAGAGTTATGACCTTTGTACCAAAGAACGTTGAACTTCAATGTTTTGGGTGGCCATTGCACATCAGTAACTTCTAGCCCAATTTTGGCCTTCCTCCGTCCATTATTTCTCAATTCCCAAAAAAATATAGTTGTAGATCTTATTAATATCTTCGATTTGACAGGTGGCAGGCCCCGTAACTCCTCTCGAATCAATAGTTATGGCTTCTTTACTAGAGGACACTGCAGTAGAAAATCTAGGGCGCGGCCGCGCCCATTTTTAGTTCATTTTAAGCGCGCCCGCGCTCTTCCCTGGTCCAAGAAAATGCTATCTGCTACTTGAGCGCGACCGTGCCCAACTGTAGGCTATTTTCAGCGCGGCCGCGCCACTTTGGAAGATGACCAGAGTTGACTTTTTTATTAAATAGTGGAATTGAAGTGTAACCTGGGGAAGGAGTCATATTAGGACTTATAAATAAAGACATATCAGTATGTAATAGAGGTATTCCAACTTTTGGGATTATCATCATATATATGCTTTCTTCTATAATTCTTAGATTAGATTATATTTGATTAGATTAGGTAAAACCCTAGAATAGATTAGAGTTGGAGATTGAAGAAGTTGAAGATCATTGGAGATTCAGATTGGAAGCAAGAGAATTTAGATTTGCTTACTCCAAACCCTAAATTCTCTCCTTCTTTCTTTGAATTTTTCAATGTTTATTCAATTGTGGATTATGGAATTAGATTAGTTCATGAACTAAATTCTATTTTGGGATTGCAATGAATCTTATTGAGTAGTTTATTTTAATATACGTCCTTGTTAGTTTAATTAATTATTATTGGTTTGTCTTTTATGGTTTGTGATTAATTGCTTAATTCCTAGCTAACAATTACTGTGATAACTCATATGAAATTGAGAGACGGATTATGGGTTTAGATCTGATCATAATAGCATGTGTTTGTGATTCTATATGGCGTTGGAAATAATGATTTGTGCCTAGGATAGAGATATACCTATGCACCACATGTAGTCTATTGAGAACTTGAGCTTCAACCCTCTTTGATTGTAATTCACATAGAGATATAGTGCGTTATATGGGTATGGTACCTCGCGAGATGGTTATATTTCACTTTCGTGTTCTCGACTAATAAACCGAAGTAATTAATTTGATATAACGTGAATTGAATTGATTTAAATGAAGCAATAGGTTTAATTGTAGTCTCAAGTCTTCATTATCTGGCTTCAGTCTAGGGATAATTAGTATTAGTTTAATTACTCATTTTTAATTCGAAATACTTAATCATTCATTTATATAAGATTAAGATGGTTATGGATTAGTGCTTGGTGATTTTTGTTAAATAATTCTCCGTGGGAACGATACTCTACTTACTCTCTATTACTTGTTAACCGTGTTTACTTGCATGGATATATTGATCGTGAAAACGACGAACTGATCCACAATTCACTTCAAATTTCTGGAAAACTTTGCAAGATCAAATGGGAACGCAGTTGAGGTTGAGCATGGCGTATCACCCACAGACGGATGGACAAAGGGAGAGAATAATTTAAACACTAAAAGATATGTTACGGTCTTGCGTTATGGATTTCAAAAGAAGTTGGGACGATCATCTACCGTTGGTAGAGTTTGTCTATAACAACAGTTATCACGCAAGTATAGGAATGCCGCCTTACTAAGCGTTATACGGACGAAAGTGCAGAACTCCACTGTGCTGGGATGAGGTTGGAGAACGTCAGATGTTAGAACATAAAATGGTATAACAAACGGCCTAGGTGGTCAAGTTGATACGAACACGGCTGGTAGCAGCTCAAGATAGACAAAAAAGTATGCAGATCCGCATCGAAAGAATGAAGAGTTCGAAGTTGATTAGTACGTATTTCTGAAGGTATTGCCTTAGAAAGGAAAGATACGCTTCAGAAAGAAGGGTAAGCTAAGCCCTAGGTTTATATGACCTTTTGAAATTTTGAGAAGGGTAGGAGAGGTAGCGTATGTAATAGCATTACCTCTGGAATTGGGACATATCCACAACGTGTTTCACATTTTCGTATTGCATCCCTATAAGCCAGATTATAAGCACGTAATCGAGTATGAACCTATTCAAGTTGATAAGGACTTAACGTACGAGGAAGTTCCGATTCAAACTATTGATAGGAAAGAACAAGTCTTAAGGAGCAAGGTAATACCTTCGGTGAATGTGATATGGAGGAACCACAATGCCGAAGAAGCAACGTGGGAACTCGGAGATAAGATGAAGAAAGCATATCCCTAACTATTTGACTAACTTGTATCAAAATTCTGGAGACAGAATTCTTATAAGGGGGGAGAATGTAGCGACCCAATAAATCAGACTTTTATGTAAATAAATTTTATTTGAGTTTATTGAATTAAATTGGAATATATGTTTATAAAACTTAGTAAGATGTTTAAAGGTTGTTCTAGGACCTAGAAGATGCGAATGTGGTTAGGATTCTGGCTATGTGCTAGAATTAAAAGATTTGAATTTCCAAGACAAAAATAAAGGTATTCTGAGAAATTCTCAAAAAATCACTATTCATCCGTTTCTGCTCAGGAATTATTTTTGAATTTCTGAGAAACGAATAATGACAGGATTTGAAGACAAGATGGAATATCTAATAATATTTTAGTTATTGCAAACGAAGTTTTTGCATAAGGAAAGAATAGAAGTATAATACTAAGTGTTATACGAGGATAATACGAAGAGTAATACGACGTATAATACAAGTATCATTCGTAGTATATACAATGAGAATACGAGAATTATACGATAAGAATACGACAAGTCTTAATGGACTTTAACTATTAGACTTAGACAATTGTCAAGTCCAATTGGATGATGAATGAGACCCACTGAGATTTATATCTAGGCCCAACGATAATTGAAATCAAACCCAAGAATAAGCCTAATATGAATTAAATCTAAGCCCGAACCAAGAACCAAACTCATGGGTCGAACCGATGGGTCATCGGGTGGGTAAAACCTATGGGGCTACCCATGAGGGATCCCATGGGGGAAAATGGGGGCACATGGTGGCACATGTGGGAGACATGGTGGGCACATGGCCTTTACTTGGTGGAGAAGAAAGTTTGTGGAGGTGTGAATAGTAGAAAAGGTGGGATTAATGACCCTTTTGCCCTCCATCTTGCAAATCTTTATAAGAGAAGCTGAGTTGATCATTTGTTATTTTACAAACATTGAACAACTAGTATATTGCGAGAGAGAGAGAAGAGTTAACCAAGAATCAAAGGAGAAAGGAAGGTATCTAAGACTTTTGTCAAGAACAAAAGTCCAAGAACTCAAGAACACCAAAAGGTATAAATATTCAACCTTAATCTTCATCTTCCTTCAATACCTAAATTGATAGAGAAGTGATAATTAGTGTATCATGTATTGTATGAAGTGATAAGGTGGATATTAGTGGACTTTGAAAAATTAATAACCATTAACAAGTGAAACCATAATTAAATGGTTAAGAACTTAATGAAGAAAAACCATCAAGAATTGGATGACTATTGTTGGTTAGAATCATAGGTATATAACCAATGGATTTATTCTGTTAGTTCTCAGTAGGCACACAATAGATCTAGAAGGGGGGGTTGAATAAATCCTTTGTGTTTTTAAACTCTTTCCCTTTTTATTTTGTATTGCTAAGAAGTTAGCACATGACAAACATAAGAATCATTTCAAGCACAGCGGAATAAGTTAAATGTCCCCTTCATTGATATATTGATAAACATTAATACATTGTTCTTGGGGTTAGTTTAGTTGTAAGTAGTTAAAACATACATAGTAGTTATAGCAGTTAAGTACACAATGTAAAGACAAAAAGTAAATGACAGAATGTAAAAGACAAAGGGTTTTAAGTGGTTCAGAGACTCAAGCTCCTAATCCACTCTTCTGCACTCTCGCAGGAAATTCACTAAGAAATGGGCAGCACCCTAAATCACTAAGATTCCTTCAAGTCCCGCAGCCTTGGAACTTCAGTTCACTAAGAACTCTTCAAGCCCTCCGGCTTGGAACTTCTCTAGTTCACTAAGAACTCTTCAAAGCCAGCAGCCCTGGAATCTCTAGTTCACTAAAAACTCTTTAAGTCCTTTGGCTTGGAACTCATTTAGTCCCTCTGGACAAGGACCCCTCAGGCCCTGGCTACTTGTTGTTGTTTGTGCTTTGCTGCTAAGATATCTTGAAGCTTGATCATCTTTGTACTTAGCAGCTAGGCTTGGTCCTCAGCAATCTTCTTTGAGTTTGGACCTCTTCTCTGGTGCAACTGATCTTCATTTTGTTCAACTCATCTTCACTTGATGTCAGCTGTGCACCATCACCACGTAGGACTGCTAAGGCTTTTCATTGCGAGTCACCTTCTTCTGACCCTTAGCAGTCCTTGAACCTTTCTTAAATGATATGCAGACATGGTTCTGCATCTTTTCTGGTTCAGCTTCTGATTCTTCATGGTGATTCGTAGAGTGGCTCTTTTGATCTTCTTTATACTCAGCCACCTTTCTGAATGCTATCTTATTGGCCTTCTAGCCTCTCAGCTTGGCTGCCATCTTTAGTGGCATTCTCATCCTTGTTGAGTGAAGCTTTAGCCTGTTCAAGTCCTTCTTCAAGTCTGCTTCACTTCCACCTTCGTAGTCTCACTGTCACTGAGACCTGTTCTGTTTAGCTCAGGTGGAACTCGTAGAGTCAACAGTATAGCATTCCAACAACTCAACGAATCTATGACTCAGCAACCACTCTTATCTTTGAAGCTTGTCTCTTAAATACCCTTCCATGATCCTCCCGTTGTAAAGTAGCCATTGGAAGCTATTTGAATTACTTCGTAGATCTCGAGTTATTTGGTGCAGACTGCTGATGTGACGTGACAGCTCCTTTTTGACTTTACTACACAGCAGTCTGCTTTCTCACCTACCGCCTCAGAGATATCACTATTCTGTGTCAGGTTGGTAGTCACCTTTATTACTCCTTTTTGATTCATTGATTCGAATCCTTAGGAGTTGTCCTTCTGCATCAAAGCTCTCAATTAGCAACGTTCGGATGTCAGTCTTCATATTGATTCATTGCCGGTGCTTTAAAACTCAGATGCCCGAACTCCACGATTCTGATGCAGATTATTCTTGGACCTTTATCGTAGTGTGTCTTTGTTGAATGTTGCTTTCACTGGTTGAGACAACACTACGATTCTGAAGAGTGTTCTTGGATCTTCAATGTAGAACACCTCTTCTTTTACTTGTGCAGTGCTTCAACACTTTTGCTTGCTTCGACTGATCTCAGGAACTGATATCTTGACTTGTTGTTCTAGCCTCTTCTGAATATCAAGACACTTCAGATTTGTGGCATACCCAGCTCTCTTTCTCCTGGTGATCTCCTGTTCACCTATCTTCAATGGTCTGACCCATGCTTAATCACTTTTGTCTTGTTCTTTATAAGCTGGCCACTATCTCTGTATAAATTGTATCAGTTCCTTTTTCATTTGGCAAACACTACGTTACTGAGTGATTCTCAATATCGTTGTCTTCTGTTCTCTTCACAGCATCTGCACTTACTGACTTTTACTAGTCAGCTACTATGTCTGAAGTCTTCTTCTGATTGCTTGTGGAAGACTTCATCTTGAATGGCTTCACAACTTCAATCTGCATGTTGATTGAGTTGATGCTTGTATCTTCTGTTAGCTTGCATGCCATTTGTCGAGTGCTCTTTGGTTTCCTTGGAATGTATCTTTCTAGCTCAGACCATAGGCTCCATGCTTTGGATATTCGGGGAGTGCCCATTTGTTGAGAATCGTGTTGACACTATGATTCTTCCCTTAGCGTTGTCAGCAACCTTTTTGGAAGCCTTAGTTCTGCAGACTACGATTTAGCTTTGTTGATGCAGACACTACGATTCCGAGATCAGATCTTGACAAACTACGATTTCTGCCTTTATGCTTGATGTGCTAGTCTGATCTAGCGCGACTATGATTTCTGCTTCTGATTAGATCCGTAGACTCCACTGCTTCAAGTGTGATCTACGATTCTTGACTTAGCTCTGGCAGACATTCAGTCTGCTTATAGACAGGCTGTCTCTACGATTCTAAACATGACTTCCTCAGCAGACTACGGTTCTAAGAAGTTCTTCCAACACACTAAGATCCTTTCTCGTTTCTCCCGGCAGACTACGAACTCCGAGATCTACTATCTTTGCAGACTACGATTCCGCCTTAACAGTTCTCGAGTCTTCCTTGTCTCTCCAGGCAGACTATGATTCTGGTGCAGTGCTCGACGATCAGACAAGCCTATCTACTATATTGTATAAGATCAACCTAACAAGCTTGATTTTTCTATATTTATAGTCCTTGTACATCATTTCTTTTTAAGGACTTTACAAAGCTGTTTTGCTTATGTAGGATCAACCTAACATGTTTGATCATTTCAGTCTAAGTCCTTGTACATATATTCCTATTATCTATCAAAGGACTTTATAGTTTTTATCAATGCAAGCATACTTGCATATTCATTCATTTATATCATAATCAAATCATATAAAATAGGAATAACATTCTGATGTATATTCCCAACAATCTCCCCCTATTTGATTATGACAAAAATAGTCAGTGTATATGCATGAGATGAATGAATCTTAATATACAGTGAGCAGCTGTATTTCTAAGGCAGATAATCATGAATGCCATTGATGATAATATAAAATTACATAATGTGTGACACTCTACAATCTGGATCCATAACATACCTAACTAGATAGAGATGTACCTCTTCTGCTCCATATATGTCTCCAGAATGTTTGTTGATCAGCTACTCAGCTTCTTATCTTTCTCTTCTTCTTTTTCTTCTTTCCTTTGCTCCCATTTAGATTCTGTGTTCATGGGGTCATCATCTTTTGGCTCCCCCTCAGATGATGACTCTGTTTCTATTGTTATTTTATTCTTCTTCCCTTCCTTGACCTTCTTTGCTTTTCTACTTCTCTTCTTCTCAGACTTCATCTTGCTCATTGAATGCCTCTCTTGAATGTCCCTTTTGATGTATCTTTTTCTCCCCCTTTTTGTTATTAATCACTTGAGACAGCTGCTCCATGTTTGACATAAACTGCTCCATCAGGTAAGATGAGTTACCAACCTCAATCTTGAGTTCTTGTTGGCTGAGCTCAAGTTGTAGAGAGAGGGACTGATCCAGATTGTCAATCTTGTCAGAGAGAGATAGAACTTGCTCTTCATTAGCCTTCTCAGCTTTCAGAACTTCTTCCTTCTGATCATTCATAGATTTCAGAAAAAATTTATCCCTCAGATGAATCTTGAGAGATATGTCTGAGATTCTGGCTTAAAGCCTTTTGGACAGCACATTGTATTCTTCAGTTGACATGTTCTTTACTTCTGCAGCAATGAGAGAAATTTCCTCTATCAATTCTTCTGAGTTCTTCTGAAGCTCTTGCTCTTGAAGAGATTTGGCATTATGTTGTTAATTCTCTATCTGAGAACCAGATTGGACTCCACGATTTTCACCCTTGGACAAGTTTTCAAAAGTAGTGAGAATCTGATAGATCATTGAGTACCAATCATTGTTGAAGGATGAAGGATTATCAGTCAGCACTGCTGGATCAGCATAAAGCTTTTCAAACTCAGTTTGATCATCTTTATTGGTAGAGTGAAAGGACTCTACGATTGTAGACTTGGGCAAGATCCTTCCACCATCTGAATTTTCTCGACAAGCGTAGGGGATGTAATTATTTTCAGCATGTCTATAGACCTTGAAATAAGATTGGTCTTTGATTAGCAAGGTTGCAAATTTCTTGACCCTTGGGAAGTTCTGTGCCACCAGCTCTAGATTGGGAAGGTGAGAGAAGCACCATGAGAAATAGATGTTGTCCTTAGTGAAGGATGCCTTTACCCATGGCATATGAGGATAAAACCAGCTTATCTCATGGTCCTTGACTTCAGGCTCATATATCAGAGTAGAAGTATCCAACTTCATAGCTTCGAGATTGTTGAGCAGATATGCTGCGATCATCTTCACCACATTCAGCCTCTCATTTCCAAGATTAACCCATTTTCTTGGAAGTACATCTAGTGGTTCTTCATTAACTTCCACCACTATTCTTCTCTTGCGATGAACAGGGCAAGGGATGTGAAAATCTTCTGGCACGTCATCCTCAGGACTAGAGTCTGTGACACCCCGAAATTCGGACCGCCATTTGGTCACTCGAATTCGGTTTGTCACGTTCTAAGATCTGACACCACAATAAATATTACGACTAAATGTCACATCGCACAGCGAAATAATACACAACTAATACCGAATAGATTACATTTAATTAATATAATTTATTCATGTCCCAAGGTCTCGTAACTTAAACATCGATTACATAGCTTAAACATACCTTAAGCATATATAAACCTAACTAATACATAATAACATAAGTTCTTGTTACATCATAAATCCTATATAAATAAAGCTACTCAGTAGCCTTTCCCTTGCCCTTGTCTGTGCTCGAGGGCCCGCACTGCTCTGCCTTAACTGAAATATTTTAGGAAAAGCAAGAATGAGTAACAAGTTTGCTCAGCAAGTAATATAACAATAAGGGTGAGTAATATAGTTCTCGAATCGCAATAAGAGTATTGCAAGGTATGATATTTCAAGGGTAACAAGAAATATCAACGGTGCTCAATAACAGATGCTAAGGATAGAATAATATCAATATAATTCAATAATAATTCAATTTAAGAAGTCAAGATAACTGAGTACTGAGCAGTCACTAAGGACTGTGAACTTCTACTAGAATTAGCAGTATTAAACTGATAACCCAATTAAAAATAAGTACAACAGGTGATCAACCTAAAGTACCCTACGGTATGCATATCGTTCAATCGTACTAAAGTGTGCGCACCTCGGTCTCCCGACAAATATATTTTCCCTTCAAAGAAGGTTGTTCATCTCAGTCAAAACATATGATCCCGCACTAATTAATTGGTTTGGGTCGTTTTTCAACATTATAAGTCTATCCGAATCAAATGGCATAGATCACAACTATTATAAGTTTAATCTCAAGATTTAAAGTTCGAAGAATATAATCAACTTTATCGTAACTATGACGCAATAATCATAATTTGAATAACTCACTTACACAACAATAACTTAATATGAGTTCAATAAGAATAGAGTTCAAGTACTTGCTTACGATGTCCGTTAAATAAAGTAATGCAAAGGTTTAGGATACTTGCACTTTAAAAGAGTGTAAGTTAGAGAACTTTCCTTATGCGTAGTTTATTCACGAAAAGTAATTCAACACTTTCGAATCCCTATCGTAATATAGTTATGTATATATGATATTCATTAGTCATATATTATAACATCATATCTTATCTTATATATACAATCCACATATAAGCTAAGTCTTTAACCTTACTATTCTGTCATACCATTTATAGTATCATATTAATTCACAAGTCTCGACTAATATACTTTTATCCTTAACGTTGCTCTTTTTGAGTTAAACACACCCTCATATCCTTATTATCACATAAGACCATAGTCAATACCAAATATATTTTATTTTAGTAAGTTATGGCATTTCTATAAGTTAACAGTCAAAATCGGATTCAAGTGTCAACATATGATACCACATAGCATGTATACATATTAAAGGATACTTCTATGTTTGTATAACCCTTCCAAGTTCAATCATACATGATACAGTTTTAAATCACGCTCTCTAACGACTTAGGGTCATACGACGCCATGAATTCATATAAGTTGTCAGGCTTATCATTTAGACATCTAAAGTAGTCATATATTTTATTGATTACGAATGCTCACATGTTTCTATGTCATGGGTGTGTAATCCTAGCATTGCTACTTGTTCGTGATTTAATCGAACTCATGCCTGATTAACTTACATTATATCTAACAAGTGTGTATATGTATGGTGCCTTAAAAGCACCTTCAAACATGTCAAAATATCAAAATTTAGCCTCCTAATATAGCACGTCAAAGTCCACGTTTAAAGCTTATGTTATTGTTAGTAACATTCACTAACGAGTTCTACATGCTCATGCTTCATTATGAATCATATAAACACAAGTTATTAGGTTGTTCATGCATTTCTAAACCATACTACTATGCTCACAAAATCAGAATATTAACATGGCATAGCATGTCAAGGTTTGTGTTCAAAACATCCATTTTCGTTAGGAATGTGTACTAGTGAGGTTCACATGTTCGTATTACATTACAAAACCTATGTACATAAGTTAATATGTCTCTCATGCATTTCTAAACTATACTAACGTGTATCAGAAGTCAGAACATCAATATAAGGCTAACATATCAAAGTTCCTCTTTTCATAACTTTAAGTTACTTTTGAAATACTCAAGCTTTGGTAAGTGTTTTCATGAAAGGCCACATAAACTAACAAGTTAAGGACTGAAATAGGCCTAAATACGTTACATTAGCATGCTTTATAAATCAGATAGCCTAACAAAGCCATCAACAGAATCTGCAGAGGGGCGCGGTCGCGCCCCATTTGTACTAGGGAGACGCGCTGCCGCGCGACTCCGTTTCCTGACCAGGAATCTTCTGCTAAAGCAGAGCTTCAGGCCATACTCAATACACTTCATGAAACATGCATTTAATCAACTACCTTATGTTTCTAACATGCATACTAACTAACATGCATACTAACTCAACTAATATGCTAGCATCATTTCATACAACCAATTCCAACTGAGTCATGCTAATTTCTATGAATTGAAAATGCTACACTACAAGATATATTGAAGCATTATACCTTCTTGAGCTTTTAATTGGGTAGAGCTTCCCTTCAATCTAAGAATTTTCTCTCAACTCACCCTATAGAAACTTAGCAATTAATTAAGCAATATAGAAAATGAAGAGGGATGCTCAATTTATAGAAAACTCAAACCCATGCCAAGCCTTTGTCCATGAAAACAAACCAAGAGATGGAAGGAGAGTTCTTTGGACAATAGTTAGTTAGTGAGATAGTTGGTAGATGAAATCAAAAATCCCACTCCCAATGAATGATGAGCTAGAATGAAGCTTGGGAGAAGAATGAGGGAGTAGACTCTAGCCTTTGTTGTTTACACGTGAATGGGAAATGGGGGAGCAATTAGACACTCAATATGGGACATCCAATTATATCACAGCATTTGGAAGTTGGTGAATGAAATATCATATACTATATGCTCAATACACATATGTACACCTTAGCTTTTATTCATTTAGGGCCTACATGGACTAAAATATCATAACAACATTACATGGTAGCACAGGAGGATATATCTATACACATCATATAATACATGTACATTTTAATAATATTACATTATGAGTTAATAGAATGGTGACATACTACATTATCACAAATGTCATTATTATTATTATTATTATTTCAATTATGTACCTATTGAAATAGTGGTTCACATACTTTAATTTAATATACCATATAGTATTCATTAAAGTACTATAGCTACCACATGGTCACATAAGCAATTTTATTACTCTTACAATATAGTTCCTATATTGCATATTCTTACTAAAGTGTCCCGTTATTCTTTATATAACATAGTTTGGTCCCATATGGTATAATGTACATACCACATGTATTCTTATAAGTCCAACCATGTGACTTACTTCTTTTATAATATAGTTTATATACGTTACATAGTCTTACTAAGGTGTCACACTACATGACTTTATATAATATAGTTGTAGTGATACTTTACACTTTAACACATACTTGAACAAACATTTATCTTCTAGTATTAATCAAATATTTATTCATTAATATGTCATTACTCTTACTAATATTTAATTAACAATATATTATTGATTAATCATCCATTCATTAATTATTTCTTTAATTAATTAAATCGTCGTAATTCTCATCAATGTGCCACACAAGGCATTTATTGAGCCTATTATAAACTCCATGATTTCTCAATTATCATAATTATTCATTTTAATTTAATTGAGTTAACTCATCTCATAACACATAAATATTTATATTCAAATAAATATCCATTTCCATTAATATATTCATTTAATAATATTCAGAAATCCTCGGGTATTACATCCTCCCCCTTTATAAAAATTACATCCCGGAATTGCTACAAGGTTACACGAATAGATGGTGATAGTCCCTCATCATCCTATCCTCTAACTCCCACGTTGCCTCCTCAACATCGTGGTTACGCCAAAGTACTTTTACAGAAGATATAATTTTATTTCTCAAAGTTTGCTCTTTCCTATCTAGTATTTAGACAGGAATTTCTTCATACACCAAGTTCTTCTCCACTTGAATGGGCTCGTAAGAAATCACGTGCTTGTAATCGGCCTTGTACGGTCGCAACACGAAAATGTGGAACACGTTGTGGATGTGCTCCAACTCGGGTAGTAATGCAACTTTGTATGCCACTTCGCCACTCGCTTCAGTATCTCGAACGGTTCTATGAATCTTGGACTCAATTTTTCTTTCTTGTCAAAATGGATCTTTTCCTTCCATGGAGATACCTTCAGGAAAACAAAACTGCCGACTTTAAAGTCTCGGTCCTGCCGATGCAAATCTACGTATTTCTTCTGGCGATCTTGAGCTGCCACTAGTCTGGCTCTTATCACTGTCACCATATCTGCGGTTTGTTGGACTAGCTCTGGTCTGAGTATTCGTCGTTCTCTGACTTCGTCCTAACACAATGGCGTTCTTCACTTTCTTCCGTAAAGAGCTTCGTATGGTGGCATGCCGATACTCGCATGGTAACTATTATTATACGCAAATTCTACTAAGGGTAGGTGGTCGTCCCAATTTCCCTTGAAGTCCATCACGCAAGTCCTAAGCATGTCCTCTAGCGTTTGTATTGTTCGCTCACTCTGTCCGTCTGTCTGAGGATGATACGTGGTACTCAACCTTAACTGCGTTCCCATTCTCTCTTGCAAACTTTTCCAAAAATTTGACGTGAAGCGCGGATCTTGATCAGAGATAATAGACACCAGCACTCCATGTCGTGGAACAATCTCCTTTACGTATAGGCTTGCTATCTGGTTCAAACTGTAGTGGATCTTGATTGGTAGGAAATGTGAGGTCTTCGTTAGTCGATGCACGATAACCCAAATAGCATCATATCCTTTCTGTGTGACTGGAAGTCCTACCACGAAGTCCATCGTAATATGCTCCCATTTCCACTCTGGTATTTCTAACGGTTGTAGTAACCCACTCGGCCGCTGGTGCTCTACTTTAATGCGTTGGCAAGTCAAACATCTACTAACGCACCCTACGACTTCCCGCTTCAGATTGGGCCACCAAAAATGTTGCCTCAAATCTCGGTACATCTTAGTGCCTCCCGGATGAACGGAATACGTCGTACTGTGTGCCTCGTGAAAAATTTCTTCCCTCAACTCGGTTACCGCTAGTACCCACACTCTTTCTTTAAATCTCAAAATGTCGTCTTTATCTATTCGGAATCTTTCTTCTTCATTTTCTACAATCCTCTTTCTGATTTTCTCGCACTCTTCATCTTTCTCTTGTGATTCCTTTACTCTATCCAACAAGGTTGGACGAGCTTCCATTACGAACAACTTCTCTTTCGACTTTTTCGGTCCTTTTACCTCTATCTCTAATCTTTCCATTTCTCTTACTAATTCTTCTTGAGTCGTCAAATGAAATAGTTTCTCCCTTCCTTTTTTGCTCAGAGCGTCGGCAACCACGTTTTCCTTACCCGGGTGATAAAGAATATCACAGTCATAGTCTTTAATCAATTCTAACCACCTTCTCTGACGCATATTCAACTCCTTCTGTGTGAAGATATATTCCAGACTCTTGTGGTCCGTGTATATTTCACATTTCTCTCCGTACAAATAATGTCTCCAAATCTTCAACGCATAAACTACTGCCGCTAACTCTAAATCGTGAGTAGGGTATCGTTTTTCGTAATCCTTCAATTGTCGTGATGCATACACAACGACCTTGCTGTGTTGCATGAGAACTCAACCAAGTCCCTTATGCGATGCATCACTATACACCACAAAATTTCCCGCATCATCTGGTATTGATAATACAGGCGCTTCGCTTAGTCTCTTTTTCAATTCTTGGAAACTCTCTTCACATTTGTCTGTCCATATAAATTTCACCGTCTTCCTCGTCAAATTGGTCAACGGGGTTGCTATCTTAGAAAAATCTTGGATAAATCTTCGATAGTACCCAGCTAACCCTAAAAAGCTTCTCACCTCTGTCGGTATTCTCGGTTGTTCCCAATTACTTACTGCTTCGACCTTTGCGGGGTCTACTAAGATTCCACTCTTATCCACCACGTGGCCTAAGAATTGAACCTTCTCCATCCAAAATTCACACTTTGAAAATTTCGCATACATCTTCTCTTTCCTTAGTGCCTCCAAAATAATCTTCAGATGTTCGGCGTGTTCTTCCTCTGTCTTCGAGTAGATCAAAATGTCGTCGATAAAAACCACAACAAATTTATCCAAGTATGGCTTGAAAACTAGGTTCATCAAGTCCATAAATGCTGCTGGAGCATTAGTCATACCAAATGACATTACCAAAAACTCGTAGTGTCCATAACGGGTTTGAAACGCAGTCTTTGGTATGTCCTCATCCCTCACTTTCAGTTGATGATATCCTGTTCGTAAGTCAATTTTCGAGAAACACTTTGCTCCCTTCAGTTGATCAAATAAGTCGTCTATCCTCGGTAGCGGATATCGGTTCTTGATCGTTACTCTGTTCAATTCTCGATAATCGATACAGAGCCTCATCGATCCGTCCTTTTTCTTAACGAATAACACTGGTGCTCCCCAAGGAGACACACTCAATCGAATGTAACCCTTATCCAATAACTTTTGCAATTGTATCATCAATTCCTTCATTTCTACTGGCGCCATACGATATGGAGCTTTCAAAATCGATGCCGTTCCCGGTGCTAAGTATATTACAAATTCAATTTCTCTGTCTGGCAGAAGACCAGGCAGATCGTCCGAAAATACATCTCAAATTTCATTAACTACGGATATATCCTTAATTTCTACTCCCTTTTTTCGAGTATCAACGATGTAAGCTAAATAACCTACACATCATTTCCTTAACAATTTCTTGGTCTGCATCATCGTAACGCAACACGATTGCTTAAGCGAAGAGCTACTATAAAACACTACCTTAGACTTACTCAGAGTCTGAAGGTTCACACATTTATTCTGACAATCAATTATCGCTTCATGGTTATACTGTGACACCCCCGAATCCGGGTCCTCTGACCCCGGTCCGGTCGCCACGAAATAATACTAACATCCACCTTTAAGTAACATACGATAACTAAAATGCGGAATCTAATAAACGTACGTCGTTCATTCAAAAGGTGTTACTAGTCCCAAGATTCGATAACCTTAATACAACAATACAAATATACCATATAATAAACATTAGGGTTCATATTACATTAACAGTAATTAAACAAATCATAAAGACAAAGTCCGCTCCTTGCAAACCATCCTATATCTTTCCTTTTCCCTTGTCCTTCCCTGAGGGCTCGGACTTAACTACAATATAAGTCATGATATAGCAAGAATGAGCAATAAGTTTGCTCAGCAAGTTTAAATACAACAATAAAGGATATATCATGATGAATGGAAAAATATCTGACAATGAATTCAACAATATGAATATCTTAAGGATTCAACAATATGAATATTAGAACGATTCAATATTATGAATATCTGAACAATTCAACAATATGAATATTTGAACGATTCAATAATATGAATATCTAAACGATTCAATAATATAAATATTAGAACGATTCAATAATATGAATATCTAAACGATTCAACAATATGAATATTAGAACGATTCAATAATATGAACATCAGATAGATTTAACGATATGAACATCTGAACAACTCAACAATATGAATATTAAAAGCAAAGATAATAATTACCTTTAGAATGACTGATAGTCGAGTAGACTCTGAACTATAACTTTCCAATGGGTTCAATAGCTAATTGACCCTTTTTAGATTACTGGCTTCTGGCTACAGAAACTTAGTACCTCGAAGAGATCAGCCTTGGGTACAACATGAATATGCATAACACTTATATCTGCTTACTCATATCATATATATTAGATACCTGGGCAAACTCCTACATATGAGGGGTGTTCTGTTCCGTCTAAGAATCCTTACCATCAATTGGTTTGGATAGTTTCAAAGAAAACTTCATACACTAGTCTGACCGAGCAAAGGTTTAGACTCTTACTGACATAGTTCAAGAAATTTAGAACCTTGAACAATGTACAAGTCCAACACTGTACGAGCTCAAATGCACTAGGTGCGGACATCAATAATATCAATATGGAATAATTGATAAGTAATTAAACCACTAAATAACATGCTTGGAAATAAAGTTCAAGCAATTAAGTAAACAACTTTCGATTCAACAATAACCTTCTCAATACAATATGAGAAGCATAGAGAACTTACACAAAGTGAAGTTTAGAATTTGCATAATATATAAATTTGTGTGAGTTCGGGGAACTTGCACAATACTCAACGTGTGAAGTTCGGAGAACTTGCACAATACTCAACGTGTAAAGTTCAGGGAACTTGCACAATACTCAACGTGTGAAGTTCGGGGAACTTGCACAATACTCAACGTGTGAAGTTCTAGGAACTTGCACAATAATAGATTTCTTGCATAAAATAAATGCATAGGCTTAGACACTTACAACATCAAAGAGTGAAATTCGGGGAATTTCACCATAATAGATCCCTTGCATAAAGTAAATGCATAGGTTAGGACATTTGTTTACAACGTTCTTTGAGTAAAGTAAACACAAAGATAAGATACTTGCACAATATACGAGTTTGTATAACTTTAAAGAACTTGCATAATAAAGAAATGAAGTTCGGGAACTTGTAAAATAACCAAAGTGTGAAGTTCGGGGAACTTTCACAATACTCAAAATGTGAAGTTCGGGGAACTTGCACAATACAATAATAACCTGCTCAATACAATATAAGAATGATAGGGAACTTTCACAAAAAACAAGTGAAGTTTAGAAACTCGCTTACACGGTTCATTGAATAAGGTAGTACAAGACTTTAGAATACTTGCACAATAGGGTCCGGATACTTGTACAATAAATAAATATATGTCAAGAAAAATTTGCTCAAATAAAAAGTAGTTCAGGAAAACTTGCAATATAATAATACCTTGCTCAATATAAATTTGAGTAAAGTTAGGGAGACTTGCAAATAATACAAAAACGGGTTCAAAAGAACTTGCACAATCAAAGAGTAAAGTTCAGGAACTTGCCTGTTTGCTCGCTACAAATAATTCTAGCTTTAATTTAAACGGCGTTGGAACGACCTAATATTAACAAGCCGATCTCTCTAATTAGTATAAACTAGTATAAGTTCACACATACTAGAATCTAGTCATTATATAAATCTATCACATAAGATCACGTTCAATATCAAACATACCATTTATAGCATCATAATATGTTAACTGTTAAAATCTGACTTAAGCAAATTGTTCGGGTCTGAAAGTGTCCCAGCGTAACTCTAGCATGCAACTATTGACATTAAACCAATACACATGCTTATCAAGTTATAATCTCCCATTCGAAACTAGCATGCTCGTCCTAATCCAATTTCGAAGTCATAAGTTTTCATGCCGGTAAACCTTAAGTTAAACAAGTTCTTACTTCAAAGGTTCGCTACTCCGGTCATACTATCTCATAACAAGGCTAAACAATACCTAATATGTATACTTGAGTATACTACACACATATACTTTAATCACGTAGTTCATACTTGAAGTTCATTTTCTATAATTTAGCATGCACATGTGAAATTTGTATATAAACAAATGAGGTTCATGTCAATACGTCTATAGTCATGAGGAAATCTTAATACTTATGCTTATATGCTCACAACATGTCTCACATGGTATTTAACTCTCAAATCTTAAGTTCTCTTATGAAATCGTTGAAATCTTGCAATCGTGCATGCTAGTGTGTCCAACACTTTAAACGTACATATATAGACCATACGGTCAGGTTCATAAAATTAGAATTCATATCTCAATGTAACATGCCAAGTCCATGTTCAATGCTCACGTTTCAGTTAGTAAATTTTCCCTAATAAGGTCTAACATGACCGTGCACATTTTTAAACATGTATATACCAATTAACATGCTCTTCATGCCTATCTAGGTCATACAAGAAAGTCTCAAAAGTCAGAATATAGCTGGGGTACTTATATGCTCATGACAAGTTTACTTTAACAAATCCTAAATTCAATTATAAAACTATAAAGCTTCCTTCCATAATGTATACTAGCATGGTTAAAATCATGCATGTTGTATCAAGAACATATATATATATATATGAGTTAAACTAACTTTCATGCATGTCCAAATTAGTACTATCAAGCTAGCATGAGCAGAAAGCAAAACAGAAAAATTTTCTGCAGACAAGCACTGACGCAGCTGTGCCGATGGCCAGTGCAACACTGGCGCAGCTGCGCAGGCTGGCTGCCAGACGCAAACCAGGCAGTTTCGGCAAGGGAGGTAGCCCAAATCAAAAATTTCTACAAAAATCATCCCAGCCACAATGTAATACAGTTCTAACATGGTAGTAAACTATCATAACAACTAATAAGCATACTCCAATCAAGTTATCAATCAAACCATGCTAAATTCAAGGATCAAAGAATTAGGAAATTACAAAGAATGAGAAATGAATGTAATTGATTATACCTTTGAAATTGAAGGATTTGCACTTGCTGCTATCTTAACTCCTTTTTAACTCAAGAATCCTTATCATATATATATATATATATATATATATATATATATATATATATATATATATATGCTCTCAATTCTCACTTAATAAAATCTCAGCAAATTCAAGGAAGAAGGAGAGAGATCATTATATAGGCAAATTGAAGAAACAGACAATGTCATTAACCCAATTTCAAACCAATGAATTGCACAATAACATGGAGGTTAACAAGTAGTTGGTGAAGAGTTGATGGATTCATCATGAATCCCACTCCCCCTGCACTCATTAGCTAGTTTATTGCTGAGTTTGAGAAGGAAGGTAGAGTAGTAGCCCATTAGGAGTTCACGTGTGGGAGTTAGGCACTCAATGTGAGACTCAGCAACTTGCAAGTGTAATACACTATACTAATGTAAGCTATATATATAGCCTATCATGCTTACTAAGGCTACATCATGTATACACAATTTATTTCATATACTTGGGTTAATAAATACACTAGATAATATAATGTATATACACATAGTATATACTTAAATTATAAAGTTACTTCCAATGAACAAATAATGTTATAATGCATCAAGTAAGGTATATACATATAATCCATGTACATTTTCTATTAACACCGAATATAAAGCAATTGGGTTTTATTATTACTCATTATCCCATAACGTTTATCATTTCAATTAAGAACTTATTGAAATCATTTACCAACTAGCAATTGTTTATTACTATATGTCACTAGGGCATACATTAATGTCTACCACCCATATTATGTTACATAAGTCATAATATAATGTAACTCACAGAAAGTAATTAAATTTATTATATAGTCTATATACATATAATATAGCCATATCAAATGTAATAACCAAGAATTTCTGTGCTACATTGTAAATAAATATATTAACTAATCTGTGATATATTATGGATGACTAGGTGATTAAGTGAATATGTAAATATCAATAATGATGAGCATTAGCTTAAGAGATAATAAATTAAATGGACTAAGAGGTATAAGTAATTTAAACAAGCCCAATTAATTAGTTAAGCATGTGACTCGTGGATAATTTGGTTTATGAGTAACTAAACTGTTAAACTGGCCCAGTATTAGATGTATAGGGCAAGTATTTTAGTAGCCCAATTAATTGTTATGGGAGGCCCAAGCCCATTAGTAGGCTCAAATTAATAATTACAGGCCCAAGAGATGATAATTAAAAAGCCCAATTTAGGCCCACTTGTGGAGGGGTATTTTGGTCATTTCATAAAGCAAATAAGAAATAAAAAAAATAAAAGAAAAATAGAATGGATAATAAGGCCACATGGCCGGATTCTTAAGGAGTGGAAGAAGGGGGGGTGAATGTAATTATTACATAACTTTATTAGGTGAACAACTACGCTAGGTGTCAACCTCCCATTCGTCCACTGCTTTTATCTACTCTTGCAAGTTAACTAAGCTGATAAGGAAGAGAAAGGAAGTAAGATTGTGTGGGATATTGTTGATAGATATACAATCTATATCTATTCATATTTACTAAATACTTAAACAATTTTCATAATTAGTAAAATATTTTTACTAAGTTCAATTCTTATCTCCTAGTTAGCTATCAAACCAAAAAGAGAGAGAGAGAGAGAGAGAGACAAAAGAGAGAAGGGCTCGGGTAGAAGAAGAAGAAGAGGGGAGAGGGAGCTTTGAGATTAATGCATCCAAAGTTCATAAATTTCTTTGGTAAAACAAGAAGAGTAGCCATAAGAACAAGGTGAAACATCTAAACTAATTTCTTCATTTTGTTATGATTTGTTTCTAAAAAAATAAAGTGTTAATGTTCTAAAAGTTCATAACCTTAGATGTATATGTTTTGTATTATTTCATGTTTAAATCTAACCTATTTAAGTGTTAGAGAGAGGATAAAAAGGAAGCAAAATAATCTATGTTCAAAAAGTAAGGAAAAAAAACTCTAATCTAGTGTGTTTGATATATTTTTATGTAAGATCTATGGGGTTCAAGATCTAATTGGTTAGAAGCATGCTAGAATGATATATATAGAGTTTAATAAGTTTAACTTGTTGGTTGATATGAGTTTATGTTAAAAAGTTTGGTAAAACACATGAAAAGGAGTTTTTCCATAAGTATTGATTTTTTAGGTGTGATATATGTTTTTCATTTTGAAACCTACAAAGCATTTTTGTGGTTTTCTTTCTTGGTATGATAGATATATAAGTGAAGGACAGCATCCCTTTGGAATCACTCAAAAATGTTTTAAAATGAGGGAGATATGAATTTTGTGCCAAAACACTCTAAAGGTTGAAACCCTTGAAAAACTCAGTCCACTTCCGGCTCAATTTCAGTGAGCAAAACGGGTCCAAATTTAATGTTTGATAACTGAAAACTGTAGTTCGGGAATATACGAATCCAACGAGTCTGATTGGGCCTCAATCGGAGTTGTAGATTTCGTTCTATGAAGGTTTTAGTAAAGGACCCCAAAACTGAAAATAAAACCAAAAAGTTAGAAAAATTAAAGATTATTGACCGGTTCAGTTTTTCGGCGAACCGGCGGAACTTTCCAGCGGCCGGTTCTTGGGGTGGTTCTTGGACAGAAAATTTTTTAAAATTGTGAAGAACATTAAGATATTTTATTCAGAATTTTTCGGGACAGTTATGGAATTATTAAGTAATTAATGGTTTAAACTAATTTAAATCATTTAAAACTTACTAATTAATATTTATTAATACTAATAAATGATTATTAAACTAATTAAATACTATGTAAGTATGATTAATTATTTAATTAACATTAAGTAATAAATGAATGAAAATTAGTGTTATTAAGCTAACTATTTGTTATTTAATTAAGAGTAAAAAATGAATATGGTTAAATAATTTATTAACTATTCTTTAATTCATATTAAAGAATGATTAAAGAATGTTTAAAGTAAATAAACAAATTGTTTATTATTCAAGTGAGAATAAGTAATAAATAATTATAATTACTTACTCACATGTAAGTTAAGTAATATAAAGTTAATAAATTAATTATTATTTAATTAAATATTAAATAATAAATAAAAATAAATGTTAATTAATTATTTATTATTTAATTAATAGTAAATAATAAATAAATATAAATGTTAATTAATTATTTATTATTTAATTAATATTAAATAATAAATAAAGATAAATGTTAATTAATTATTTATTATTTAATTAATAATAAATAAGTATAAATATTAATGAATTATTATTTAATTAATTTTAAATGATAATAAGATTAATAATAGTAAATTATTAAAATATTATTAAATGATTAATAATATTAGAAAGTTAAAATATTATTAAAAGATTAATAATATTAGATACTTAAAATATTATTAAAAGACTAATAATATTAAAGACAGACTAAAATATTATTAAATAATTAATAATATTAAAAAAATATTATTAAAAGGTTAATAATATTATTTGAGAGTTAAGATAATTATATAATAATAATATTATCAAGGAACGATAATATTATTAAGGAGTTATGTGATATCTAATATTTAAATTATGTGATTAATGTTAAATAATATATAAGAATAATAATGTTATGAATAATTATATGTGATACTAATTGAAGGATCCATGATAGGTATTTCCAAAGAGAATAATTTAAATACATTAAGCAGATAAATAGAATTGCATAGCAGTAGTCCGCAAACAAGGCAAGTTCTCTAACTCAACTTGAGTTATTACTTTCGAAGCATGATTAGTGAATAATTATTGTTGATTATTCACATCTAAATTGATTATTGATATTCACACTGTGTGCAATTGAATTCCTGTTCTATCATTATTAAACTGTGAATTTATTAAAGTTCTTTTATTCATGAACTGTTTATGATATAGATCTATGCTAATTGTATCAGCTAGATCAAGTATGTTTAAATTTGTTAAATCAAATATGTTTTAAAAGCGGTGTCTAACCAATTGAAATGGTAAGGACTCATGACTGAGAAAAAGAACAGTTTTACTAAAGCATTATTGGAAAATAATTGTTGCTAGTATACTGAGTGATTATGCATATTTCACCGGGTACGAAAGGCTGATCCCCTTGACTACCAAAACTTATTAAAAAGACCAATTTAAATACTGACAACCTTATTATATGTTCATGGTTATTTCAAACCACTCAGCCTCTAATATTCAATTATTCGAATATTCAGATATTAAGATTAATTCATGTTCTTTCACTATTCATTTATCGGATTGAACTTTGGAAGTTAAATTCATTTCTAATCATGATATATCTCTTTCATAATTAAACTTGCTAAGCAAATTAGTTGCTTACACTTGCTATATCATGACAATTATTTCAGCTAAGCCCGAGAGTTCGAGTAAGACGGACAAGGGCAAGGGAAAGGTCCAAGAATAGTTAATATAAATGCTTATGTATTATGAAATACTATGATCATGTAAACCTTTTGTGTTACTATATGTAATTAAGGTACTTTTATGTTAAGGTATTAGACCTTGGGATATTGATGTAATATTTTATTATAATGAACAATGTATGTTTATTATTCCGCAATAGTATATAGAATGCTTATGTTAATGATGTACCGTGAGCACTGAATCTAAGGTTAGAGAACCCGGATTTGGGGGCGCCACATCAAATATGTTACCCTGCACCTTATACAATATATAAATGTAACTACTATATATTAAAGGTTTACTTATCACATGCTTGTATAAAAATAATAAATCAGTTAACCAAATAAATATAATATTATTATATTTATTAATCTCTTACTCATTAATTATTATTAAATAATAATTAATCATCACATTATCAATTAATTACTCCCAATTCATTAATTATTATTTATTCATAATAATTATAAATCAACAACAATAATAATTTCATACGTTATCAATTAATTACTCAAATATAAATAATTAATCCCGATTAAATCTTTACACCATATTCAAGAAATTTGAATATATAACTTACTAACATTTTTATCAATATTATGATATAAAAGTCTTAGGGTTAATCTACTAATTTAAATAACCATTAGTGATTCCCTTTAAATAAAAATCCTAGCATTTATTCTCATAGGTTAAATTCACATAAGCACATAACCACATAAGGTTTAAATAAGTTTGAAAAATTAACTCCTAAAAATTTTAAATCACATATAAAATTAAGAAGGAGCTTAAAATTCCTGGTCGTTACATCCCTCCCCCTTTATAAAAATTCCGTCCTTGGAATTGTAAAAATAAGGTTACTCCAATAAAAACGGATAATTCGCTCTTATCACTTAGATAATTTCTATCGTCTGCTGTACCACTTCTGGTCCCAACAGTCGACGTTCACCTATTTCGTCCCAACACAACGGTGCTCGACACTTCCTCCCATAAAATGTTTCTAGAAAAATCTTTTCTCTTAGTTCTGGTAGTAACGGTACCCAAATTCGTCCTTTAAATCATAGCAGTTCAGTGCTATCAATCTTAAATTTCAACTAATCACCTTTAGCTAATCGCTTCTTGATGTTATCATAATCTTCGTCCTTTTCTTGCGCCTCCATAACCTTATCTAATAAAGTCGGGCTTACTAACACTGTAAATAATTTCTCGTCGGTCTCCATCGGATACTTAACCTCTAAGTCTAGTCTTTCAAAAACTCTCACTAATTCCTCTTGAATGGTCAACCTCGATAATTTCTCTCTGCCTTTCCTACTTAAGGCATCTGCCACTACATTTGCTTTGCCTGGATGGTACAGAATTTCACAATCATAATCTTTGATCAATTTTAGCCATCGGTGCTGCCTCATGTCTAATTCTTTTTGCGTGAAGATATATTTTAGACTCTGTATATCTCACACTTCTCGCCATAAAAATAATGCTTCCAAAACTCCAAGGCAAAAACTACTGCTGTTAAATCTCGTTTGGGAAGACATCCACGAATTCCCTTCAAATCGGTATAACAGTTCTTATGAATGTATTCTACGAGGATAACTTCCTTGTTTGCTACCCCTATGCCCATAGGGTGTTCTAATTTCTCATGGGTAAGTCTAACGGTTTAACAAATTCTTCAGAAACAAAAGAGTAGGTGGCACCCAAATCGAATAACACATATGCATCTATATAATTGATCGGGATGATACCTGACACTGCGTCCTTGTTGTTGCGGTTGCCGCTAGCTGCAACGCCCTTTCTCTTCGGGCAGTCCTTGATTTGATGGTCTGTGGCTCTACACGCAAAACATCCTCCTTTTGACTTATTCGAACATTGAGGAGCCATGTGCCCTGGATGTCCACAATGATAACATGCGTTCTTCCCCTTCAAGCATTCCCCCGAGTGGTTCCTTCCACACTTACTGCACTTTAAACTTTTCTTAGCCTTTCCCCCGGATTTGCCACCTCCGGATGATTGGCTCTCCATCCATTTTCATTTGTTGGGGTTGCTGCCTCCACTATTTCCCACTTTTGGTCCTTCCTGGCCGGTCTTCTTATCTTGTTTAAATCGTTCTATGGCTTCAATGCCTCCTTCGGCAATGATAGTCCTTTCCAAAAGGTCAGAAAAAGTCTTAATCTTCAATACATCTATGGCCTTCTGCACCCATGGTTTCAATCCCTAATTCAAATCTCTCTGTTTTCCTGGCCTCCGTATCCACCTGATGCAAGGTGAATCGAGCCCACTCTTTAAAACTTGCCGCGTTCTCTGCGACTGATATACCTCCTTGTCTCAGCTCCAGAAACTTCACTTCCATATCTTGTTGCGTATTCTCTGAAAAGAAATTCTTAAATCTGTCCTACATAATAACTCCTTCGCCTGCTAGTCCTTTATTGGGTTCCCACCAATTATTAGCTTCACCCTTCAACATGAATGTGGCAAAACTCGTCCTCTGTGCCTCGGCCACCCGTGCGACCTCAAACACCTTCTCAATTTCTTCTATCCATGTCTGGGCTTCGATTGGGTCTAAGGTTTCTCAGAATTCAGGTGGTCCTACCAATTTAAAGTCCTTAAAGCTAGCCAAGTGATGTCCTGGATGCCCTGCTGTTGGCTGGGGTCTGTTCTGCATTACTTCTGTTAATAGGTTAACGAAGTTCTGCATTGGGTCGACATCTCCCCCTTCAACATTGCTAACTGATCCTTCCTCCCTCTGGTTCCTCAAAAATCTCCTAGGCGGCATGATTCTGAGGAAAGGAAGAAAACTTAGTCGTTACATGATATGTTGTTCAAGTTAGCATTAAGAAGTTTAGGATGTCTATCAATCATAGCTAATTTAAATAAACAACTTCAGTAGCACCAAGAGACTCAATGGATGTCCTCAATCCATCACCTACAAACTCTACTTGAGTTTTCTACTAAGGTCATAACTTAGGTTTCGCATTCCTAACGAGTATAACCTAAACCTCTGATACCAACCTGTGACACCCCCGAATTCGGGTCCTCTGACCCCGGTCCAGTCGCCACAAAAAAATACTAACATCCACCTTTAAGTAACATACGATAACTAAAATACGAAATCTAATAAATGTACGTCGTTCATTCAAAAGGTGTTACTAGTCACAAGATTCGATAACCTTAATAGAACAATACAAATATACCCTAGAATAAATATTAGGGTTCATATTACATTAATAGTAATTAAACAAATCATAAAGACAAAGTATGCTCCTTGCAAACCATCCTATATATTTCCTTTACCCTTGTCCTTCCCTGAGGGCTCGGACTTAACTACAATATAAGTCATGATATAGCAAGAATGAGCAACAAGTTTGCTCAGCAAGTTTAAATACAACAATAAAGGATATATCATGATGAATGGAAAAATATCTGACAACGAATTCAATAATATGAATATCTTAAGGATTCAACAATATGAATATTAGAACGATTTAGTAATATGAATATCTGAACGATTCAACAATATGAATATTAGAACGATTCAATAATATGAATATCTGAACGATTCAACAATATGAATATTAGAACGATTCAATAATATGAACATCAGATAGATTCAACGATATGAACATTTGAACAAATTAACAATATGAATATTAAAAGCAAAGATAATAATTGCCTTTAGAATGACGGATAGTCGAGTAGACTCTGAACTATAACATTTCAATGGGTTAAATAGCTAATTGACCCTTTTTGGATTACTGGCTTCTGGCTACAGAAACTTAGTACCTCGAAGAGATCAGCCTCGGGTACAACGTGAATATGCATAACACTTATATCTGCTTACTCGTATCATATATATTAGATACCTGGGCACACTCCTACATATGAGGGGTGTTCTGTTCCGTCTAAGAATCTTTACCATCAATTGGTTTGGATAGCTTCAAAGAAAACTTTATACACTAGTCTGACCGAGTAAAGGTTCAGACTCTTACTGACATAGTTCAAGAAATTTAGAACCTTGAATAATGTACAAGTCCAAGACTGTACGAGCTCAAATGCACTAGGTGCGGACATCAATAATATCAATGTGGAATAATTAATAAGTAATTAAACCACTAAATAACATTCTTGGAAATAAAGTTCAAGCAATTAAGTAAACAACTTTCGATTCAACAATAATCTGCTCAATACAATATGAGAAGGATAGAGAACTTGCACAAAGTGAAGTTTAGAATTTGCACAATATATGAATTTGTGTAAGTTCGGGGAACTTGCACAATACTCAACGTGTGAAGTTCGGGGAACTTGCACAATACTCAACGTGTAAAGTTAGGGGAATTTGCACAATACTCAACGTGTGAAGTTCATGGAACTTGCACAATAATAGATTCCTTGCATGAAATAAATGCATAGGCTTATACACTTACAACATCAAAGAGTGAAATTCGCAGAATTTCACCGTAATAGATCCCTTGTATAAAGTAAATGCATAGGTTAGGACATTTGTTTATAACATTCTTTGAGTAAAGTAAACACAAAGATAAGATACTTGCACAATATACGAGTTTGTATAAGTTTAGAGAACTTGCATAATAAAGAAATGAAGTTCGAGAACTTGTAAAATAACCAAAGTGTGAAGTTTGGGGAACTTTCACAATACTCAAAATGTGAAGTTCGGGGAACTTGCACAATACAATAATAACCTGCTCAATACAATATGAGAAGGATAGGAAACTTTCACCAAAAACAAGTGAAGTTCAGAAACTCGCTTACACGGTTCATTGAATAAGGTAGTACAAGAATTTAGAATACTTGCACAATAGGGTCCGGATACTTGTACAATAAATAAGTATAAGTCAAGAAAAACTTGCTCAAATAAAAAGTAGTTTAGGAAAACTTGCAATATAATAATACCTTGCTCAATATAAATTTGAGTAAAGTTAGGGAGACTTGCAAATAATACAAGAACGGGTTCAAAAGAACTTGCACAATCAAAGAGTGAAGTTCAGGAACTTGCCTGTTTGCTCAACTACAAATAATTCTAGCTTTAATTTAAACGGCGTTGGAACGACCTAATATTAACAAGCCGATCTCTCCAATTAGTATAAACTAGTATAAGTTCACACATACTAGAATCTAGGCGTTATATAAATCTATCACATAAGATCACGTTCAATATTAAACATACCAATTATAGCATCATAATATGTTAACTGTTAAAATCTGACTTAAGAAAATTGTTCGGGTCTGAATGTGTCCCGGCGTAACTCTAGCATGCAACTATTGCCATTAAACCAATACATATGCTTATCAAGTTATAATCTCCCATTCGAAACTAGCATGCTCGTCCTAATCCAATTTCGAAGTCATATGTTTTCATACCGGTAAACCTTAAGTTAAACAAGTTCATACTTCAAAGGTTCGCTAATCCGGTCATACTATCTCATAACAAGGCTAAACAATACCTAATATGTATGCTTGAGTATACTACACACATATACTTTAATCACGTAGTTCATACTTGAAGTTCATTTTCTATAATTTAGCATGCACATGTGAAATTTGTATATAAACAAATGAGGTTCATGTCAATACGTCTATAGTCATGAGGAAATCTTAATACTTATACTTATATGCTCACAACATGTCTCACATGGTGTTTAACTCTCAAATCTTAAGTTCTCTTTTGAAATCGTTGAAATCTTGCAATCGTGCATGCTAGTGTGTTCAACACTTTAAACGTACATATATAGACCATACGGTCAGGTTTATAAAATCAGAATTCATATCTCAATGTAACATGCCAAGTCCATGTTCAATGCTCACGTTTCGTTAGTAAGTTTTCCCTAATGAGGTCTAACATGACCGTGCACATTTTTAAACATGTATATACCAATTAACATGCCCTTCATGCCTATGTAGGTCATACAAGAAAGTCTCAAAAGTCAGAATATAGCTGGGGTACTTATATGCTCATGACAAGTTTACTTTAACAAGTCCTAAATTCATTTATAAAACTATAAAGCTTCCTTCCATACCGTATACTAGCATGGTTAAAATCATGCATGTTGTATCAAGAACATATATATACATATATATGAGTTAAACTAACTTTCATGCATGTCCAAATTAGTACCATCAAGCTAGCATGAGCAGAAAGCAAAACAGAAAAATTTTCTGCAGACAGGCACTGGCGCAGCTGCGCCGCTAGCCAGTGCAACACAGGTACAGCCGCGCAGGCTGGCGTCCAGATGCAGAGCAGGCAATTTCGGCAGTGAGCTAGCCCAAATCAAAAATTTCTACAAAAATCATCCCAGCCACAATGTAATACAGTTCTAACATGGTAGTAAACTATCATAACAACTAATAAGCATACTCCAATCAAGTTATCAATCAAACCATGCTAAATTCAAGGATCAAAGAATTAGGAAATTACAAAGAATGAGAAATGAATGTAATTGATTATACCTCTGAAATTAAAGGATTTGCACTTGCTGCTCTCTTAACTCATTTTTAACTCAAGAATCCTTATCATATATATATATGCTCTCAATTCTCACTTAATGAAATCTCAGCAAATTCAAGGAAGAAGGAGAGAGTTCATTATATAGGCAAATTGAAGAAACAGACAATGTCATTAACCCCAATTTCAAACCAACGGATTGCACAATAACATGGAGGTTAACAAGTAGTTGGTGAAGAGTTGGTGGATCCATCATGAATCCCACTCCCCCTGCACTCATTAGCTAGTTTATTGCTGAGTTTGAGAAGGAAGGTAGAGTAGTAGCCCATTAGGAGTTCACGTGTAGGAGTTGGGCACTCAATGTGAGACTCAACAACTTGCAAGTGTAATACACTATACTAATGTAATCTATATATATAGCCTATCATGCTTACTAAAGCTACATCATGTATACACATTTTATTTCTTATACTTGGGTTATAATAAATACACTAGATAATATAATGTATATACACATAGTATATACTTAAATTATAAAGTTACTTCTAATGAACAAATAATGTTATAATGCATCAAGTAAGGTGTATACATATAATCCATGTACATTTTTTATTAACACCGAATATAAAGTAATTGGGTTTTATTATTACTCATTATCCCATAACGTTTATCATTTCAATTAAGAACTTATTGAAATCATTTACCAACTAGCAATTGTTTATTACTATATGCCACTAGGGCATACATTAATGTCTACCACCCATATTATGTTACATAAGTCATTATATAATGTAACTCACATAAATTAATTAAATTTATTATATAGTCTATATACATATAATATAGCCCTATCAAATATGTTACCCTGCACCTTATACAATATATAAAGGTAACTACTATATATTAAAGGTTTACTTATCACATGCTTGTATAAAAATAATAAATCAGTTAACCAAATAAATATAATATTATTATATTTTTTAATCTCTTACTCATTAATTATTATTTATTCATAATAAATATTAATCATCACATTATCAATTAATTACTCCCAATTCATTAATTATTATTTATTCATAATAATTATAAATCAACAACAATAATAATTTCATACGTTATCAATTAATTACTCAAATATAAATAATTAATCCCGATTAAATCTCTACACCATATTCAAGAAATTTGAATATATAATTTACTAACACTTTTATCAATATTCTGATATAAAAGTCTTAGGGTTAATCTACTAATTTAAATAACCATTAGTGATTCCCTTTAAATAAAAATCCTAGCATTTATTCGCATAGGTTAAATTCACATAAGCACATAACCACATAAGATTTAAATAAGTTTGAAAAATTAACTCCTAAAAATTTTAAATCACATATAAAATTAATAAGGAGCTTAAAATTCCTGGTTGTTACATATATAACCAATCCATTCCCAATATCACATCAAATTCTCCCAGTCTAATAGGAATCAAGTCTACGCTCAGTTCATGTTCTCTAATGTTTGCGCGACAATCTCGATAAATGTATTCTACAGGGATTATTTCCTTATTCGCAACTTCTATGTTCAAAGGATTTTCTAATCGTTCTCGGGGTGTACTAAGTTTACTAGAAAATTCTTCAGATATAAAAGAACAGGTGGCACCCGAATCAAATAATACATAAGCATTTATATCATTGATTGGGATTATACCTAACACTACGTCCTTCGCAGCCACTGCATCCTGGACGGTCATGTTAAAGGTTCTGGCGGTTGGGCGGTTGGATTGTGTCGGTCTGCCGATCATAAGCTTATTTCATCCCCCTTGTTGGCTACCACTTCCGCCACTTCCCTTCTTCGGGCAATCCTTAATACGGTGCTCAGTTGAGCCGCAAGCAAAACACCCTTGGATCTTCTTTGGTTTCGAACAGTTTGGTGATATGTGCCCCTCTTGGCCGCAGTTATAACACATGCCCTTTCCTTTCCCACACTCCCCTTGGTGACTTTTCCCACACTTATTACAAGCTCCACTCATTTTCTTAAAATTTCCCTAGTGAATCCCACCTTGATTATTGTTTTTGTTGTTGTTGTTGTTGTTGTTGCCCCACTTTCTCTTCCCGGAGTTACTCCCTCCACCACTGCTTCGTCCACGATTTTCACTACTAGTATTCTTTCCTTTCTTGTCTTTGTTATACAAGCTCAAAGCTTCACTTCCTCCCTTGGCGATAATAACCTTCTCCAGCAGTATTGCAAAAGAATCGATCTGAAGAAATGACACCTTATTGAATAGCCAAGGCTTCAGTCCTTGTTCAAATCGTCTAGCCTTCCTCTCTTCATCTCCTACTTGGTGCTCCGTAAATTGGGCTAGTTCGTTAAACCTAGCTGCGTATTGCACCACCGTCATCTCCCCTTGTTTTAACTCTAGGAATTTCACCTCCATCCTACTCTTTATGCTTTTCGGGAAGTAATTCTCGAAAAATAGCGTCTTAAACTTATCCCAAGCTATTATCCCTTCTCCAGCTCTTTGTTGATTAGCCTCCCACCAGTAGTTCACTTCTCCCCTCATCATGTACGTGGCAAACACCATCTTCTGATCTTCGCCTATGCGAGCTATAGTGAAAGCTATTTCGATCTCCTTGATCCACGTTTGTGTGATGTTTGGGTCCGTAGTTCCCTCGAACTCCGGGGGTCCTACACTCTTAAAGTCTTTAAAGGTTGTTACTGGCACAGCCTGAGGGTTGGGGCAAATAGGTTCATTGTTCCTTCCCCTTAATGCCTCTTCTAACAGGTCTACCAATTTCTGGATCGGGTTTACTGGTTCCCTCTCATTGTTCACTGACTCCTCAGGCGCAGTCAATCTACGTCTGGGCAGCATTATCTGCATCACAAATTTTCATTGTATTATTATTCAAGTATATTACTTAAGTATTTCTTTTAATACTGAAAGAATAAATTTATAACACGTTTCTGAAATAAACTTCATTTATATTCATATGCCATTTCATTTCATTACATGATTATCCTAGCATACTACTATAAATGTTATCACATATATCCCCTAATATCACAACAGACAGGGAATATACCAACCTACTACCATACTACCCCTCTAACAAAAGCTTACACGGGGTTTACATCACTATCCCACATCTCACACAAAAGATTGGGATTGCAACATAGTATATACAACACATAAAGATAAATACTACTAAACTACTACTAGACCATCTAAGGAAATCTCATCACATCATGCCACGTTCCACAACACTCTTGTACTCTAACTGTGCTATATAAGCTACCAGCTCTCGACTCATAGTGTGTAGAGTCTGTCCCTGCTCTGCCGGGTAGTGGTACACACCATAAAGCACTCTCTCAAATGCTGAACGGAACACGTATCCCATCTTGTTCATTTTCCTCTTCTTGCATCTGACCTCATCCTCCAGGTCGTCAGCTCTTTCATAGGCAGCCTCCCACTTCTCCTCGAAGTATATCCTATCCATCACCTCTAATTCTAATTGAGTACGAAGTGTTTCCTTCTTAGTCTTCTCGCTTAGTTCCCTTTGTTCAAACTCTTCTAGCTTCCCTGCTATTTCCACGTTCCTAGCCACTGCCTTGTGAAATAGGGTTCCCATCTGGATTCCCGCCTCTTTCCGATAAGCAATTTCTTCTTCTAGCTCTTGCATAGCCAGCTTCCTCTGGTGGTCTTCGTCTCGTAGTTTCTGGAACTCTGACTCCCTCTCTTTTTCCTCTTCCTCTAACTCCTGGACTCTGCAGTCCAACTCTAGGATCTGCTCCTCATATTCGCCTAGTATATGCTCCTCTAGGTTAGGCTCATAGGACTCCTCCATGGGCTCCTCCTCTGAAGGCTCGTCCTCAATCGGCTCGTTCTCCATCAGCTCCTCCTCTAGATCGGACTCTATCTCAATCTCAACCTCATCCTCGTCATTAAACTCGGATGGTGCCATAGCCTATACTGGCATAACCTCTAAGGGTGCCTCGTACACTACATGGATATCCCTGGGCTCGTACTCAACCACTCTAGTGGGTACTCCCATATCTGCCATCTACAATCACAAACACAAGATAAGAAATAGCAACTCCATTAGAATGTTAAAAAAAATATAAGTTCATTGTATAAAATGAAGTTACATTTCATAACAAACAAAGTCTCTCAAGGAAAACTCTACATGAGCTTTATCTCCTTCCTAACTTCTAATTTCGCCTAAGTTATAGTCTAAGGACACTTGTTCCTAAGGTTTATAACTACAGCTTTGATACCAACCTGTGACACCCCCAAATTCGGACCGCCACTTGGTCACTCGAATTCGGTTTGTCACGTTCTAAGATCTGACACCACAATAAATATTACGACTAAATGTCGCCTCGCACAGCGGAATAATACACAAATAATACCGAATAGATTATAATTAATTAATATAATTTATTCACGTCCCAAGGTCTCGTAACTTAAACATCGATCACATAGCTTAAACATACCTTAAGCATATATAAACCTAACTAATACATAATAACATAAGTTCTTGTTACATCATAAATCCTACATAAATAAAGCTACTCAGTAGACTTTCCCTTGCCCTTGTCTGTGCTCGAGGGTCCGCACTGCTCTGCCTTAACTGAAATATTTTAGGGAAAGCAAGAATGAGCAACAAGTTTGCTCAGCAAGTAATATAACAATAAGGGTGAGTAATATAGTTCTCGAATCTCAATAAGAGTATAGCAAGGTATGATATTTCAAGGGTAACAAGAAATATCAACAGTGTTCAATAACAGTCGCTAAGGATAGAATAATATCAATATGATTCAATAATAATTCAATTTAAGAAGTCAAGATAACTAAGTACTGAGCAGTCATTAAGGACTGTGAACTTCTACTAGAATTAGCATTATTAAACTGATAACCCAATTAAAAACAAGTACAACAGGTGATCAGCTTAAAGTACCCTACGTTATGCATATCATTCAATCACACTAAAGTGTGTGCAAGTCGGTCTCCCGACAAATATATTTTTCCTTCAAAGAAGGTTGTTCATCTCAGTTAAAACACATGATCCCGCACTAATCAATTGGTTTGGGTCGCTTTTCAACATTATAAGTCTAGCCGAATCAAATGGCATAGATCACAACTATTATAAGTTTAATCTAAAGATTTAAAGTTCGAAGAATATAATCAACTTTATCGTAACTATGACGCGATAGTCATAATTTGAATAACTCACTTACACAACAATAACTTAATATGAGTTCAATAAGAATAGAGTTCAAGTACTTGCTTACGATGTCCGTTGAATAAAGTAATGCAAAGGTTTAGGATACTTGCACTTTAAAAGAGTGTAAGTTAGAGAACTAGCCTTATGCGTAGTTTATCCACGAAAAGTAATTCAACACTTTCGAATCCCTATCGTAATATAGTTATGTATATATGATATTCATTAGTCATATATTATAACATCATATCTTATCTTATATATACAATCCACATATAAGCTAAGTCTTTAACCTTACTATTCTGTCATACCATGTATAGTATCATATTAATTCACAAGTCTCGACTAATATACTTTTATCCTTAACGTTGCTCTTTTTGAGTTAAACACACCCTCATATCCTTATTATAACATAAGACCATAGTCAATACCAAATATATTTTATTTTAGTAAGTTATGGCATTTCTATAAGTTAACCGTCAAAATCGGATTCAAGTGTCAACATATGATATCACATAGCATGTATACATATTAAAGGATACTTCTATGTTTGTATAACCCTTCCAAGTTCAATCATACATGATATAGTTTTAAATCACGCTCTCTAACGACTTAGGGTCATCCGACGCCATGAATTCATATAAGTTGTCAGGCTTATCATTTAGACATCTAAAGTAGTCATATATTTTATTTATTACGCATGCTCACATGTTTCTATGTCATGGGTATGTAATCCTAGCATTACTACTTGTTCGTGATTTAATCGAACTCATGCCTGATTAACTTGCATTATATCTAACAAGTGTGTATATGTATGATGCCTTAAAAGTACCTTCAAACATGTCAAAATATCATAATTTAGACTCCTAATATAGCACGTCAAAGTCCACGTTTAAAGCTTATGTTGTTGTTAGTAACGTTCACTAACGAGTTCAACATGCTCACGCTTCATTACGAATCATATAAACACAAGTTAATGTGTTGTTCATGCATTTCTGAACCATACTACTACGCTCACAAAATCAGAATATTAACATGGCATAGCATGTCAAGGTTTGTGTTCAAAACATCCATTTTCGTTAGGAATGTGTACTAGTGACGTTCACATATTCGTATTACATTACGGAACCTATGTACATAAGTTAATATGTCTCTCATGCATTTCTAAACTATACTAATGTGTATCAAAAGTCAGAACATCAATATAAGGCTAACATATCAAAGTTCCTCTTTTCATAACTTTAAGTTCCTTTTGAAATACTCATGCTTTGGTAAGTGTTTTCATGAAAGGCCACATAAACTAACAAGTCAGGGACTGAAATAGGCCTAACTACGTTACATTAGCATGCTTTATAAATCAAATTGCCTAACAAAGCCATCAACAGAATCTACAGAGGGGCGCGGCCGCGCCCCATTTGTACTAGGGAGACGCGCGGCCGCGCAGCTCCGTTTCCAGACCAGGAGTCTTTTGCTAAAGCAGAGCTTCAGGCCATACCCAATACACTTCATGAAACATGCATTTAATCAACTACCTTATGTTTCTAACATGCATACTAACTCAACTAATATGCTAGCATCATTTCATACAACCAATTCCAACTGAGTCATGCTAATTTCTATGAATTGAAAATGCTACACTACAAGATATATTGAAGCATTATAGTTTCTTGAGCTTTTAATTGGGTAGAGCTTCCCTTCAATCTCAGAATTTTCTCTCAAATCACCCTATAGAAACTTAGCAATTAATTAAGCAATATAGAAAATGAAGAGGGATGCTCAATTTATAGAAAACTCAAACCCATGCCAAGCCTTTGTCCATGAAAACAAACCAAGAGATGAAAGGAGAGTTCTTTGGACAAGGGTTAGTTGGTGAGATAGTTGGTAGATGAAATCATGAATCCCACTCCCCATGAATGATGAGCTAGAATGAAGCTTGGGAGAAGAATGAAGGAGTAGAATCTAGCCTTTGTTGTTTACATGTGAATGGGAAATGGGGGAGCAATTAGACACTCAATATGGGACATCCAATTATATCACAGCATTTGGAAGTTGGGGAATGAAATATCATATACTATATGCTCAATACACATATGTACACCTTAGCTTTTATTCATTTAGGGCATACATGGACTAAAATATCATAACAACATGACATGGTAGCACATGAGGATATATATCTATACACATCATATAATCCATGTACATTTTAATAATATTACATTATGAGTTAATAGAATGGTGACATACTACATTATCACAAATCTCATTATTATTATTATTATTTCAATTATGTACTTATTGAAATAGTGGTTCACATACTTTAATTTAATATACCATATAGTATTCATTAAAGTACTATAGCTACCACATGGTCACATAAGCAATTTTATTACTCTTACAATATAGTTCCTATATTGCATATTCTTACTAAAGTGTCACGTTATTCTTTATATAACATAGTTTGGTCCTATATGGTATAATGTACATACCACATATATTCTCATAAGTCCAACCATGTGACTTACTTCTTTTATATTATAGTTTATATATGTTACATAGTCTTACTAAGGTGTCACACTACATGACTTTATATAATATAGTTGTAGTGATACTTTACACTTTAACACATACTTGAACAAACATTTATCTTCTAGTATTAATCAAATATTTATTCATTAATATGCCATTACTCTTAGTAATCTTTAATTAATAATATATTATTGATTAATCATCCACTCATTAATTATTTCTTTAATTAATTAAATCATTGTAATTCTCATCACTGTGCCACACAAGGAATTTATTGAGCCTATCATAAACTCCACGATTTCTCAATTATCATAATTATTCATTTTAATATAATTGAGTTAACTCATCTCATAACACATAAATATTTATATTCAAATAAATATCCATTTACATTAATATATTCATTTAATAATATTCAGAAATCCTCGGGTATTACAGAGTCTCCTTCAATTTCTTCATGATCTGATATGGAGTCAGACTGGTGTAGACTTCCTTCAACTGACTCATCAGTTTGTTCATGCATTTGATCATCAACTTTATCATCATTATTTTCAGCAGAGCTTGTCTTTGCAGAATCACTGGTCACTTTCACCTCTGTAGTCTTGAGCCTTTGTTGCTGGCTTTTTCTAATATTGTCTTCCCTTTTTCCTTAGCATCTCCTCCCTTGAATTCAGCCTCATCATCACTGATTTCAATTGTCTGTGGAAACAATTCTCCCCTTTTTGAAACCATTTTGGCAATCAGTCTGTTGCTCTTCCTTCTTCTTGGGGGTTCAACTTCAGGAGTTTCAGACCTTTCTTCATCTTCAGTCTTTTAAGTCTCTGATTCATCAGACTGACTTCCTTGTGGTTCAACAACAGGAGGGGTAGATGCTTCTTCTTCGAACTTAACATCGTTTGAACCATCAGTACTCCTTGGAGCTTCACCAGTAGGAGATCTAACTGCTTCATGATTAGATTCTCCCTTGTCAGTAGAATGGCTACTTTGAGGATTAGCCATAGGACTTGCATATTCTTCTTCATCACTAGAATTGCTCCTTGAAGATTCATCCTTGGACCTCTCAGTTCCCATCTCATCTTCTGACTCTACGTTTTCTTTTTTAGTAGATATACTTCTTTGGGGAACTGACTTTTGCTTCTTCACCATTTTGGCTTTCTTCTTCAAAGGCTTTACAGACTTGGGCTCTGAATCTTTAGAGTATGACAGTTCTTCTTCTTTCATGGTACTTGCCTTTTTCTTCTTTGAAGTACTATTGCTGCTGCTGCAATGTGTTAGCCGTTTGCTCTCCATTGGGTTTTTCTTCCAGTTTGCAAACAGCTGTGTAGTCATTATCTTATGGCTATTAAGGACTTCACCTTCATCATCCTTAATTTTGTTCTTCAGCTTCTTTTTCAGAATGATACTCAGTAATCTTCCATGAAAAACCTTTGTGAGTGGTTTTCCTGTTAACCTTTTCTTCTCCGCCTTGTTCAGCCATTTGGACATTTGATCAAGCAGGATAGCTCCAAAATTTACTTGCTTCTTTAGAACTATGGTAGACATAGTCTTCAGTTGTTGATCACTCACAGTGTCATGTGCAGTGTCTTTGCATTGTATGCATTTGCCCACTATCTCCGCAAGAAATTCAAAACTCTTCGGGAAACTCCTTCTTCTTCATGTCCTTCAGACTAGAGTTTCTTTTATATCCCATAATCTTCTTGGCTTCTTCGATATCAACTTCATCAAAGCTCTTCAGTCCTAGGTTAGGGAAACCTAAGCATTGATTGATGTCAGAAGATTTCAGCTTCAGAATTTGACCTTTGACCTTGGTAGAAAGAGTTCCAGAATTCATAGTTGCATTGGAATGAAATTCCTTAACCATGTCAACATATATCCGAGTGTTTGACTCAAGACATTCTGAGAATCCAGTCTTCTTCACAAGTTCCAGAATATCTCTGAACTTCTTCTCAGATTTCTCGAACGTCTTGGTTTCAAGCTGAATGCCAGTGATTACTCGCTAGTTTGTCATTTGAAGAGTTAGGGTTTTCTAAGTATAACTCTATGAAGATCTTGTGAGATGTCAGGGAGCAATTCATGGTTTGATAACTATTTGAGAAAATTTGGCTGTTTGGAAGTTTAGGTTTTGGCTTGAGAGGATGAGTGTATGGATTTGATTGATTTGCAGCTTTTGATGAACCCGCCTAAAATGAAACTGCCAATTATTTGAATTTCCCTCTTGTAACTGTTCCTTCCACATTTCTTAGTGGGACAGTTGTAAGACATTAATAGGTCATAATTTGTAACTTCTCCATCGTGTCAGTTAATTTAGATTTGACTTTTGTTCTGTTGACTATTGACTTCTTAAATCCGTGTAGTGACTTATGTCTTAGCTCAGTACTCCATGATTTCCCAGACTGGTCTGCAACCTTTGCTTCTTCTTCAATGATCATAGTCTGTGGTCATATTTCAATAGACAACTTCTCTATTAGACTCTGAGGGATTGGCAATTCTCATTTGTAGCTAGTAATCTTCTGATGAGATGGTGCTTGCTTCAGCAAATATTCTTGTGATGCATTCCATATTAGCATTCCTTCTAACGTAAGGTGGCTCAGGAACGGCCAACCTCTTAGCTCAATGTTAAGGGTCAAGTTTGTCCCTGAGGCGCTTACTAGATGAAAAACTTTAGACAAGATTAGTACTAACATCACATTTGACCTCTCTGCTGAGGAGTTCATCTACCAACTCTGGATATTCATTGGTGTTGGTTTTCGTATAGGGTGTAATCGTGATGTCCTTCTGCTCTTTTGTTATGATCAGATGGTTGATCATGGGCACTTCACGATTTTAAGGTGGGTGGCTAATATGGTTATCAGTAGCATATTTTGGGACATTACTACTGACTATGATGTATATTCATTTGGTTTATCAGTCACAGAATTTTAAGATTCTGTAACTGGAATCTTTCTGGTTTATCTCACAACCTCTGGCAAGAATTCCACTTATTCATTTTGCTCCTTGAGCTTCACCATCTCCATATCTTCATCTGTTCTTCCACCATCTTTGACGTCTCTTTCTCAGTATATATCATAATCTGATCAGGTACAGTAGTGTACTTTATATTTCTAATCATGGCTTGATCTTCAATAGTTTTGGCCTCGTTCTTAGTTGGACCAGATGCTTGAGATTGATTGCTTTGTTCAGCTTTTTCATCAGCAATCCTTTGATCATCTTCCTCATCTGCCAAATCAATCTTCTTGATAAATCTCCTAGTCCTCTTCTTTGAATTGGACACAACCTTTGTCCTTCCTTCAGATTCAGCCCTGATGATTGTTCAGGCTGAGAGGCTATTGCAGCTTCTCCATCTGCAGTCATAGTTTGTCTAGACTCTACGATTGGTGACACTTCTTCAATCGTAGTGAGTGAGAACTTCTTTGTTCTGTGACTGTTTTCCTTCTTCTCCTGAAGTTCACAGCTTCTTCAGTTTTTCACTTGATCTTTCTGAGTTAATCAAGTTACTATCATTTCTGCTTGGAAGATCTGAGGAATTTGCTTCATCAATCATCTTTGACACCTTTAGTGCTGCTGCTCTTAGCAGATCACTGCTCCCCCATAGATGATGTTATCTTCTTAAAGAGGGATAAATTCTTCTTCTTTGTATGCATCAAAAAGCAGCCTTCTTGATTCAAGGAAAGAGATATCCTTCAGATTAATCACTCCACGATTGTTAACGGAACTACGAATGTAGTCTTCTTCATCTAACATCAGAATAGATGTGTTCAGCAGGCTTGTAGTCCTTCCTTAGTTTCTTTAACATACACTAAGGATGAATGAGGAATTATTTGAGACTATCAATTTGTCAACATCTATCAGCCTTCCTTTAGTTAGTTGCCCCTTCCTCCTTAATCAGAACTAGAATCTTTGATGCTAACTGGAGAAGCACTACGATTATGGTCATTGTGACATAATCATTTTGTGTTGGCTTGCACAGGCTTGGCACAGTCTTGATCGTAGAGAACACTGCGATTTTCTTTTGACTCTTTGATAGACTGCATTCGTGGAGTTTTGCTTCTTTGATGTTTCCTCTAAGTTTATATGCTTTGAATGGATAAGCATAGAGGTTCCTGTTCATCTTGGCGTGATTGGTCAGCTTCCATATGGAGAACAGCAATCTTGTGAGCTTCTTTCATGTGAGCTCAACAAGTCTTCAAGAACAAGCTTTGGCATGGAATTATTTTGACAAGAACATTGCTGAAATGTCTTGAGCCTCAAGCTGGTTGAATCTTTGTGACTGAAGCCATCTGCTTTAGTATTCCTTAATGTGGTTGAGTAGACCAAGTACCTACAAGTTAGATAAGTTTCTATTTTTGGTACCCATGGTTAAATGGGTCCTGCTAGGTTAGTTTCTCAAAAACCTTATTCCTCATATACTAGATTTTACATCAATTTTAGCATCAATGATCATATCTATGCATGTATCAGATTTAGATGTGATATATATCATGCATGCTAGTGAGTGTGTGTAGGATTAATCATTTTAATACGACACTCTTTTTCTCTGATAGTTTCACCCTTTGCATGGTTATGTTCTCAGATTTTGAATGTTCGCAGAGTAGGAATCAACTCTATTACTTATTTGTATCTGGTTGATTCATGGAGATGATCAATTTCTAAGAATCTTCAAGACACTCCTCTAGAACTGATCATACTCTATGTATTATCAAAGACTTAGAACATAGGTTTGTACATACATACTAACCCTTCAGCAAGGATTACTCCAATTAAGCTTAATTAATTCTTGATATGGTTATGACCTATTTTAGACTTCTTTCAAGGTGTTATCTTCAACTTAAAACTTGGATGGAGAGAAAATTTGTTAGCAATTGAGTTTCCAACCTTAGTGTACTTTCTCTCTTCCCCTTTTTAGGAAGAGTATGGTTTCTTGATAGAATACTATTATAGTACATAAGGTGATGCAACATAATGTACACATTTATAATGAATGAGGAATCGTACCTTTACACTGTCAGTCTCTTGACAGTCATTTACCTTGCTATAATGAGGTTAGGCATTGATGTGCATATCTTTACATTTATTTCTGACAGCTTGTTGCTCCAGTTGTCCTTCGATCAATCAGTCATAGCCTTGAAGAGGTAAGCTAAGAAAGTCTTGGCATCTTTAGTTCTTTAATCACCTTGAACCTCAGGGTTCACATCCAACTACTGGTTAGCCAAATACATATTTGAGAAATTCTTCTTTCTTCTCTGGATAAGCGTTTCATAGCATGTATGGCCTTTCATATTTCAGAATGAAGGATGCTAGATTCCTTTTTTTTTGTTGATGCCTCTTGACTTCCCATCTAAGGTCTTCAGACTACAAGATTGACTGTGGACAAGGATTGGTCCTGATGCTATAGCATTTAAGAACCTGGACCAATCTGAGCAGCTTCAGGTGTATATACACATTTACCTATACACATTATTTTCAACGTGTGAGCTCATCTGCATTTACAAGTGACTTACTACTAAACTAAGTTTAGAACAATGTTTGTGCCAAGGATCAGACTCAAAGCGATTAGCTTTTGAATATAGCATGAGAACCTGCTCTGATACCAATTGTTAGTTCCCAGTAGGCACACAATACATCTATAAGGGGGGCTTGAATAGATCCTTTGCGTTTTTAAACTCTTTTCCTTTTTATTTTGTATTGCTAAGAAGTTAGCACATGACAAACATAAGAATTATTTCAAGCACAACGGAATAAGTTAAATCTCCCCTTCATTAATATATTGATAAACATTAATACATTGTTATTTGGGTTAGTTTAGTTGTAAGTAGTTAAAACATACATAGCAGTTATAGCATTTAAGTACACAGTGTAAAGACAGAAAGTAAATGAAAGAATGTAAAAGACACAAAGGGTTTTAAGTGGTTCAGAGACTCAATCTTCTAATCCACTCTTCTACACTCTCGCAGGAAATCCACTAAGGAATGGGCAACACCCTGAATCACTAAGATTCCTTCAAGGCCCGCAACCCTGGAACTTCAGTTCACTAAGAACTCTTCAAGCCCGCTGGCTTGGAACTTCTCTTGTTCACTAAGAACTCTTCAAGGCCAGCAGCCGTGGAATCTCTAGTTCACTAAGAACTCTTCAAGCCCTCTGGCTTGGAAATCATTTAGTCCCTCTGGACAAGGACCCCTCAGGCCCTGGCTACTTGTTGTTGTAGTTGTTGTTGTTGTTTGTGCTTTGCTGCTAAGATGTCTTGAAGCTTGATCATCTTTGTACTTAGCAGCTAGGCTTGGTCCTCAGCATTCTGCTTTGAGTCTGGACCTCTTCTCTGGTGTAGCTGATCTTCATTCTGTTCAGCTCATCTTCATTTGATCTCAGCTGTGCACCATCACCACATAGAACTGCTAAGGCTTTTCATTGTGGGTCACCTTCTTCTGACCCTTAGCAGCCCTTGAACCTTTCTTAAATGATATGCAGACATGGTTCTGCATCTTTTCTGGTTCAGCTTCTGATTCTTCATGGTGATCCGTAGAGTGGCTCTTTTGATCTTTTTTATGCTCAGCCACCTTTCTGAATGCTATCTTCTTGGCCTTCTCGGCTCTCAGCTTGGCTACCATCTTTAGTGGCATTCTCATCCTTGTTGAGTGAAGCTTTAGTCTGTTCAAGTCCTTCTTCATGTCTGCTTCACTTCCACCTTCGTAGTCTCATTGTGACTGAGACCTGTTCTAGTTAGCTCGGGTGGTGCTCGTAGAGTCAACAATATAGCATTCCAACAACTTGACGAATCTACAACTCAGCAACCACTCTTATCTTTAAAGTTTGTCTCTTAAATACCCTTCCATGATCTACCCGTTAGAAAGTAGCTGTTGGAAGCTATTTGAATTTCTTCGCAGATCTCGAGTTATTTGGTGCAGACTGCTGATGTGATGTGACATCTCCTTTTTGACTTTACTGACACAGCAGTCTGCTTTCTCACCTACCGTCTCAAAGATGTCACTATTCTATGTCAGGCTGGTAGTCACCTTTATTACTCCTTTCTGATTCCTTGATTCGAATCCTTAGGAGTTGTCCTTCTTCAGCGAAGCTCTCAATTAGCAACATTCGGATGTTAGTCTTCATATTGATTCATTGCCAGTGCTTCAAAACTAAGATGCCCGAACTCCATGATTCTGATGTAGATTGTTCTTGGACCTTTATCGTAGTGTGTCTTTGTTAAATGTTTCTTTGACTGGTTAAGACAACACTACGATTCTGAAGAGTGTTCTTGGATCTTCAATGTAGAACACCTCTTCCTTTACTTGTGCAGTGCTTCAACACTTTTGCTTGCCTCGGCGGATCACAGGAACTGATATCTTGACTTGTCATTCTGGCCTCTTCTAAATATCAAGACACTTCATATTTGTGACATACTGATGAGTGGGTTTCATATCTACGAATCGGTAGTCGTTATAGCTTGATTCTGATTATTTTTGATTAATTTGTCTATCATTTCTATTAAGTTACACGTTTATGTGCAGGGAATGAAATGGAGGTGAAAGTAGCTTTATAAGGATGAATTTACATGTTATATGTCTATTCTATAATGTTTACTCTTTTTAATTGTGTTCCTGAATATACTTGTGACAACCCGAGAATTTGTAAGATTAATAAAATCTTAAATAATTAAAATTAAAGGTTAAAGTTTAAAACCTAGAGTGAAAATAGAGGATTAATTAAAAAAAATTAAAGAACCTATACGGTTTGATTTAAAAATTTTAAGCAATGTAAAGAAATTAAATGAGAATGCTAGACATTTTGAAATTAAGAAAAGATTATGTAATAGTCTAATCAATAAAGTACTAGAGGACTAGCTCAATTTATTTAAATAATCAAGCCCAATTATTTAAGGATGGACTTGAATGTTAATGAATGAATTAATTAATCTAACCCTATCGGTTTATTTATCAAGCCCACTCAAATTAATTGATAGTGGACTTGAGTTATTAGATGGTATATATTAACCATCACATGTGGGACCCCAATAATTTAATTAGCTAGTGTCCCAACAATGAAAATAATTAATTTGATTAAGCTTGATTTCTAATAGCCCAAATTAGTATAATACTAATCCAAATGAATTAAATAAGACCCAATCTTTGAACCACTAAGGAGGGGCTTTGTAGTCATTGGATAAGTAAGTAAGTAATTAAAACAAAAGCCAAAAATTGGGAGGCAATGGCTTGGAATATCCGGCCATCAAGGGGGATATTTTGGGGAGAGAAATGTGGATTTATTAAGCTTGTCCAAGATATTAGATATAATCTACCTACCCTCTTAGGTGTCACCTTGTGATCAAAGCCAACAATTTTGTTAATGTGTACAAGCAAGCTCAATGTAATAGATGAGAATGATATTGGGAGATTGGTATAGATATACATTTTGTATATCTACATACATCTAAAAAAAAAAAAAAACTTATTCACTTTGTTCTTCCCATTACACCTCTTATTTCCAAAGAAAGCTAAAAGAAATAGAAGAGAGAGGGAGGAAGAACCCACGGCAAGAAGGAAGAAGAAAAGATGGTTCCAAGCTTCAAAGCTCCATAGCCATCTTGGAAGGAAGGAGAATGATAGCAACAAAAAGGGTAAAACCAAAACTAGTTGATTCCTTTTTCTTTTAATTGATTTTGGTAAAGTAAAAATTATGATCTTGAGGCCTAAAACCTTGATCAATATGTTTCCTAAGGTTTTATGTTTAGATCTTACCTATTTGAGGATCTATATGTGTTTATGTGGAAAAAGTTTGGAAGAAATAAAGCTAGAATGATTATTATGAATTTTCTAATTTTCTAGTGTCCTAAAGCATGATAATCTTGAAATCTATGTTTGGTATTTGTGATTTGTTGTGGGAGTATGCTAGATCTATGAGATATGTGAATAATCCCTTTTGAATGACCCAAAAATATTGTGGGAGGAATAAGTTATGGAATTTTTAGTAAAACACATCCTTGATGGAAAAACTTAGAAAAATTAGTATACTACTGTCACAAAAAGCAAATTTCGGGATTAGCTAGATTATTCAAAAAATTCTGGGCTATTGGTATGTTGTAGTACACTGAATAAGCTTTCCATAGACTCTGGAACGGACTAATTCCGACTTCGGAGCAAAGAGTTATGCCATTTTAAAGTAGCCGAGTCAAAACTGGGAAACCATTTCGGTTCAGTCTCTTTCCACGAAATTTCTGGAATTTTGTGCTTGAAATTTGAAGATGGTCCAAAAACAAAAGTTGTAGTCCCGGAAGTTAGCTTCGCGTGGGCTCAAGAATCGCTCAAAAATGTTTTAAAATGACTAAGTTATGATTGTTTTAGTACAAGAGGGTCAAGCTGGGAAACTAAAACTGACCAGCCACTTCTGGGCTGTTTTCCGTGACCAAAACAGAATCAAATTTGGTGTTTGATAAACGAAAACTGTAGTTCAAGAAAATACAAATCCAAAACTTTCGACAGAACTTAATTCCGAGTTGTAGATTTCGTATTACAAGTGTTTCCGTAAAGGACCCCGAATCTGAAAATTTGGGCGAGAACGGCAAAATTGTAATTAAATGAACAATGTTAATAAATGATTTTAAAACCACTAATTGGTTAGTAAATTAATTACATACAAATTAAATGTAATTAACTATTTAATTATTATTTAAGTGATATTAAATGATAATTAAGTAAAGTTAGTATTAATAAAGTAATTAGTTATTATTTAATTAAAGATTAAATGATAATTAGAGTTAAATAAATAATTGATTATTATTTAATTAATATTAAATAATGATTAAAGAAAGTTTAAGTAAGATTAAGTAATTACTTACTTACATTAACATAAAAGTTTATAAAATTAATTATTTATTATTAAATAATAAATAAGGACAAGTAATAATTAATTATTCTTAATTTAATAAGAAATAATGATTAAAGATTTATGAAATGAATTAATTATTTATTATTAAATAATAAATAAGGACAAATGTTAATTAATTATTTGTTAAATAATAATAAGGAATAATTAAAGACTAATGAAGTAAATAGATCAATTATTTACTATTCAAGGATAATTAATTAATTAATTATTATTTAATAATAATTAAAGACAAATAATAATTTGATTATTCATTATCTAATTAACATTAAATAATGGATAGATCTAATTGGCTATTATTTATTAGTTAAATAATAACTAAAGATAATTAATTAATTACTATTTAATTAATATTAAATAGTAATCAAATGAAGGTATAGATTAATATTATGATAATAAATTTATTTAATAATTGTATTAAATAAATTATGTAAAAATAGTTTTAATGTTTTAAAAATCATTTAAAAATGATTTAAAGGTTATAAAAAATGTTTTAAGTTATAAAGCATAACTTTTAATATTTTGTCATGAATTACATTAATATTTTAATATTAATGGCAGTTATTTAATAATGATTTTAAATGTTTTAAATTCATTTCAAGACGATATTAAGGTATTAAAAATACTTTAAAATATTATAAATAACTTATAATATTATGTCATGTATTTCATTAATATTTGAAATTAAATAGATATTAATGATAATAGAATTATTTGGTATTTAAATCATTTAAATATGATATTATTGATTGAAAAATCATTATAACTGATAATAATTATTTGAAAATTATTATGAGCTATTGAAAAATATTTTGATTAAGTAATAAAATACTTAAGATAATACTAAAGCGTTTAAGTAGAGTCTTATTGATAATAGGCTCGATAAATATTCGATTAGGCAATCGGAATGTCGAAATAGTACTGAACTCAACTCAGAGTGAAATAGTTTGACTTGATACTAGGTCTTATATGTTCTGTTGACCGATAGGATTATGTGATAATGTGTTTTAGGCTATTTTATAACTGTAATTAACAATAGTTATTGCGATGATATTATTCTAATTGGGAGATCGATATTATCAATATTAGGTCTTCAGATGAAGCTAACTAGATTGCGTAGCAGTAGTCGGCGATAAAGGCAAGTTTTCTTTAACTCAACCTTGAGTTATGATTCTTCAATTATGCTAGTGGTTAATCCTTGTTGATTACATCACGTCTATGAATTATTGATTCGCACGTTGTGCATATTGCATGTGTTCATCAGGTATGAAAGGCTGATCACCTTCATTACCATTTGGTCCTGTTGATTTATTTATGTTCATTATTGACCATTCATTTTATTGTCTCGGTCGTTCAGTTACTAAAATTGATTCATGTTATTTCATAATTGTTATTTTGTTGAAAGTCAGTCAGCTTATTGTTCATTCCTTTCAATCATGATATATCTTTTTTGTACTTAAACTTGCTGGGCAAACTTGTTGCTCACCCTTGCTATATCATGATAAACATTGCAGATTTAAACGAATACTTCAGATACAGGCGAAGGCGTATGACATTGTATGTTGTATAGGATATTGAATACAGGTATTAAGTTAAGGTTTCAGACCTTGGGAATTAGGTGTAAAGGTTATTGTATAAACAATTTATGTTTATATCTTCCGCAATACTTATAGAAATGATGTATCGTAACGTACCAGGTCCGAGGTTCTGGGGACCCGGATTTGGGGGCGTCACAGTTGGTATCAGAGCTATAGGTTATAAACCTTAGGTAGGGTTACCTTAGGCTATAACCGCAGGGATAAAGATAAGGAATAAACTCAAATAGAGTTTAAAATTCTAAGCGATGGATTTGGGCAAGGTATTGGTAAGTCAATAAGATTCAAAGAAGAATCCTGACAAGTTATAAAATTCAGAGTTACCCAACTCTGATGATAAAGATAAACTCTAGTAATGAATAAAAAGGAAAAGAAGATCGTAAAATAAAACGATCATAACATAGAAAAGAGTCGTAATATAATACGATTATAATATCAGATTACAACGTGATCTGATGAGGTCATAGGAAGACAAATGATCAATCGTTTGATTGAAAACTTTATAGCAGAATTGCTATACGAATATGGTACTATGAAATAGTACGAGTTAAACTCAAGAAAGAGTTGTGAATTGTAGATACGGATTAAATAAAATTCGTATCTAGTAAAGAAAGAACTAGGAATAGGTGGGATTTCAATTGAGGACTCATGTTAGCAGCTAAGTTGTATGATTCCTTGTATGGGCGGGAAATTTATGCTTGGTTTTAGGACCGCTTAGCTTCCTATTTGATTAGTGGCTGAGTTGACCAATTCTTTGTATGGGCAGGGGATTGTGTTTGGTTCGACAACCACTTAGCTTGTTATATTGATAATCATTGAATGTTGGTGTCGCGTTATTCGCTATATGTATGTTGAGAAGGTGATTCTTTTCTCATGTGTATAACGGATATGTAGAAAATATAATATTAGGTGCGAGTTCTTTAAACTCACACTTATGGTAAATTCGTGACTCATAATCGTATGAGGGAACCCCTCAGCGAATGGACGACTTTGGTCTGACTAGGATAAGTTCCTAAACCCATATGATTGTGAAAAGTTCCTGAACTCATAACGTGTGGCATGTTTGATGAACTGTACTGGGATATACAATTGTGTGAACGGCGAATTGAGGATCATAGGAATAGATAGAATTATTAAGCAATCGATCATTAGAAAGTGAAGTTGTTGGTGGAAGCATAGGTATTCCAAATCTTCTAGCTATGCTAGACTTCAAAATTTTTGACATCAAGCTAAATTCGCACTAATGTGCATTTACAGATATAAATGAATTTTGTTGCTAGCAACACATGGTTACAATTGTGTAGAAGTGGGCTTCGTACCACTAACACATCGTTACCTGTTGAATGATAACACAAACTAATTTTCAAAGATTTTTGAACCGTTTAAAAGAAAAGTCTACGCTAATTGTTTCGGCTAGACAAAGATTATTTAAAATATCAAAACGTTTTTTTATTTTATTTTATCATTAATGCATCATGAAACCTGGTGCAAAGATGATAAAAATGATGGAGTTATCAATGCAGAATTACTTAGTTGGATGCGATCTATAGATCGTCAGTCACTATGGAATGATGTAGTATAACAAAGTCACACAATGACGGAATCCTCAAACGGACTGTAAATACAGTGCGGTATCATGACGTCATAAAATGATTTTCAGAATTTTAAAGGTAAATTATTGCCAACTGAATTTGGACAGACATGTTTCAATTGAAATTCGAATTATTGGTATACGTCTAAGCTATTTGATTCAGCTAGACAAATGTGTATGAAAATTCAAAGTATTTTTGAGAATTTATCCCAAACCAAATTGTTTTGGTGCGGAATCCTATGATAAGACTGAGGTGAACTATGTTGATTGGATAAAATAATCCAATCTAGTAGCGTAAATATTCGCTAAACATGATTGATACGTTATGCATGACGTAGGGTACGATAGGCTGATTACCTAATGTACTTGCAGAAGTAGTTTACCTTCTTCGTGATTGTAAACATACTTAGTAGTTATTGTTTTGCGATATAAATATCGTTAAAACTATGTGTTCATGGTGTATATGACCCCTCAGCATAATTTGAAAAGTTTTTAACTCCTTGGAAGAGAAGTCTGGGTAGAAGGTATCGATGGAACAGTTTCTCATAGAAGAAAGCAATATGTACTCATTAAATTGAGCATGAAATCAGGTAAAGGTTAACTTGAAAACCTAATTTTGGTGAATAAAAGGAGTAGGTAATAATAGACTTTAATTTCGAGGACGAAATTCTTAGAAGAAGGGGTGAATGTGACAACCCGAGAATTTGTAAGATTAATAAAATCTTAAATAATTAAAATTAAAGGTTAAAGTTTAAAACCTAGAGTGAAAATAGAGGATTAATTAAAAAAAAATTAAAGAACCTATACGGTTTGATTTAAAAATTTTAAGCAATGTAAAGAAATTAAATGAGAATGCTAGACATTTTGAAATTAAGAAAAGATTATGTAATAGTCTAATCAGTAAAGTACTAGAGGACTAGCTCAATTTATTTAAATAATCAAGCCCAATTATTTAAGGATGGACTTGAATGTTAATGAATTAATTAATTAATCTAACCCTATCGGTTTATTTATCAAGCCCACTCAAATTAATTGATAGTGGACTTGAGTTATTAGATGATATATATTAACCATCACATGTGGGACCCCAATAATTTAATTAGCTAGTGTCCCAACAATGAAAATAATTAATTTGATTAAGCTTGATTTCTAATAGCCCAAATTAGTATAATACTAATCCAAATGAATTAAATAAGACCCAATCTTTGAACCACTAAGGAGGGGCTTTGTAGTCATTGGATAAGTAAGTAAGTAATTAAAACAAAAGCCAAAAATTGGGAGGCAATGGCTTGGAATATCCGGCCATCAAGGGGGATATTTTGGGGAGAGAAATATGGATTTATTAAGCTTGTCCAAGATATTAGATATAATCTACCTACCCTCTTAGGTGTCACCTTGTGATCAAAGCCAACAATTTTGTTAATGTGTACAAGCAAGCTCAATGTAATAGATGAGAATGATATTGGGAGATTGGTATAGATATACATTTTGTATATCTACATACATCTAAAAAAAAAAAAAACTTATTCACTTTGTTCTTCCCATTACACCTCTTATTTCCAAAGAAAGCTAAAAGAAATAGAAGAGAGAGGGAGGAAGAACCCACGGCAAGAAGGAAGAAGAAAAGATGGTTCCAAGCTTCAAAGCTCCATAGCCATCTTGGAAGGAAGGAGAATGATAGCAACAAAAAGGGTAAAACCAAAACTAGTTGATTCCTTTTTCTTTTAATTGATTTTGGTAAAGTAAAAATTATGATCTTGAGGCCTAAAACCTTGATCAATATGTTTCCTAAGGTTTTATGTTTAGATCTTACCTATTTGAGGATCTATATGTGTTTATGTGGAAAAAGTTTGGAAGAAATAAAGCTAGAATGATTATTATGAATTTTCTAATTTTCTAGTGTCCTAAAGCATGATAATCTTGAAATCTATGTTTGGTATTTGTGATTTGTTATGGGGGTATGCTAGATCTATGAGATATGTGAATAATCCCTTTTGAATGACCCAAAAATATTGTGGGAGGAATAAGTTATGGAATTTTTAGTAAAACACATCCTTGATGGAAAAACTTAGAAAAATTAGTATACTACTGTCACAAAAAGCAAATTTCGGGATTAGCTAGATTATTCAAAAAATTATGGGCTATTGGTATGTTGTAGTACACTGAATAAGCTTTCCATAGACTCTGGAACGGACTAATTCCGACTTCGGAGCAAAGAGTTATGCCATTTTAAAGTAGCCGAGTCAAAACTGGGAAACCATTTCGGTTCAGTCTCTTTCCATGAAATTTCTGGAATTTTGTGCTTGAAATTTGAAGATGGTCCAAAAACAAAAGTTGTAGTCCCGGAAGTTAGCTTCGCGTGGGCTCAAGAATCGCTCAAAAATGTTTTAAAATGACTAAGTTATGATTGTTTTAGTACAAGAGGGTCAAGCTGGGAAACTAAAACTGACCAGCCACTTCTGGGCTGTTTTCCGTGACCAAAACAGAATCAAATTTGGTGTTTGATAAACGAAAACTGTAGTTCAAGAAAATACGAATCCAAAGCTTTCGACAGAACTTAATTCCGAGTTGTAGATTTCGTATTACAAGTGTTTCCGTAAAGGACCCCGAATCTGAAAATTTGGGCGAGAATGGCAAAATTGTAATTAAATGAACAATGTTAATAAATGATTTTAAAACCACTAATTGGTTAGTAAATTAATTACATACAAATTAAATGTAATTAACTATTTAATTATTATTTAAGTGATATTAAATGATAATTAAGTAAAGTTAGTATTAATAAAGTAATTAGTTATTATTTAATTAAAGATTAAATGATAATTAGAGTTAAATAAATAATTGATTATTATTTAATTAATATTAAATAATGATTAAAGAAAGTTTAAGTAAGATTAAGTAATTACTTACTTACATTAACATAAAAGTTTATAAAATTAATTATTTATTATTAAATAATAAATAAGGACAAGTAATAATTAATTATTCTTAATTTAATAAGAAATAATGATTAAAGATTTATGAAATGAATTAATTATTTATTATTAAATAATAAATAAGGACAAATGTTAATTAATTATTTGTTAAATAATAATAAGGAATAATTAAAGACTAATGAAGTAAATAGATCAATTATTTACTATTCAAGGATAATTAATTAATTAATTATTATTTAATAATAATTAAAGACAAATAATAATTTGATTATTCATTATCTAATTAACATTAAATAATGGATAGATCTAATTGGCTATTATTTATTAGTTAAATAATAACTAAAGATAATTAATTAATTACTATTTAATTAATATTAAATAGTAATCAAATGAAGGTATAGATTAATATTATGATAATAAATTTATTTAATAATTGTATTAAATAAATTATGTAAAAATAGTTTTAATGTTTTAAAAATCATTTAAAAATGATTTAAAGGTTATAAAAAATGTTTTAAGTTATAAAGCATAACTTTTAATATTTTGTCATGAATTACATTAATATTTTAATATTAATGGCAGTTATTTAATAATGATTTTAAATGTTTTAAATTCATTTCAAGACGATATTAAGGTATTAAAAATACTTTAAAATATTATAAATAACTTATAATATTATGTCATGTATTTCATTAATATTTGAAATTAAATAGATATTAATGATAATAGAATTATTTGGTATTTAAATCATTTAAATATGATATTATTGATTGAAAAATCATTATAACTGATAATAATTATTTGAAAATTATTATGAGCTATTGAAAAATATTTTGATTAAGTAATAAAATACTTAAGATAATACTAAAGCGTTTAAGTAGAGTCTTATTGATAATAGGCTCGATAAATATTCAATTAGGCAATCGGAATGTCGAAATAGTACTGAACTCAACTCAGACTGAAATAGTTTGACTTGATACTAGGTCTTATATGTTCTGTTGACCGATAGGATTATGTGATAATGTGTTTTAGGCTATTTTATAACTGTAATTAACAATAGTTATTGCGATGATATTATTCTAATTGGGAGATCGATATTATCAATATTAGGTCTTCAGATGAAGCTAACTAGATTGCGTAGCAGTAGTCGGCGATAAAGGCAAGTTTTCTTTAACTCAACCTTGAGTTATGATTCTTCAATTATGCTAGTGGTTAATCCTTGTTGATTACATCACGTCTATGAATTATTGATTCGCACGTTGTGCATATTGCATGTGTTCATCAGGTATGAAAGGCTGATCACCTTCATTACCATTTGGTCCAGTTGATTTATTTATGTTCATTATTGACCATTCATTTTATTGTCTCGGTCGTTCAGTTACTAAAATTGATTCATGTTATTTCATAATTGTTATTTTGTTGAAAGTCAGCCAGCTTATTGTTCCCTTTCAATCATGATATATCTTTTTTGTACTTAAACTTGCTGGGCAAACTTGTTGCTCACCCTTGCTATATCATGATAAACATTGCAGATTTAAACGAATACTTCAGATACAGGCGAAGGCGTATGACATTGTATGTTGTATAGGATATTGAATACAGGTATTAAGTTAAGGTTTCAGACCTTGGGAATTAGGTGTAAAGGTTATTGTATAAACAATTTATGTTTATATCTTCCGCAATACTTATAGAAATGATGTATCGTAACGTACCAGGTCCGAGGTTCTGGGGACCCGGATTTGGGGGCGTCACAATACTCATGATGCTTATATTTTTATTTTAGGTACGAGTGGAGAGTTTCGTAATATTGAAAATAAATTGGAGGAAAATTTGAGACCAATTGAGCTGACCCAATTTGGCAATGGACCAAGGGAACGAAATGACATGCAGATTATATAGGAAAGAGGCGAGCAGCTCATGGATTCTAATTGTTTTATTTTCAGCATTTATGATGTGGGCTAAAGGAGTAGCAGTCCACAAATCATGGGTCATGCATGCGGGCAATATAAGATATCAAGTGGGATAGCTTAGTATAGTGGATATATTATATAGGAGAGCTACTTTTAAAAGGGAGCTGCCCAGGTGCACATGCCAATTCGTTTTACAAGTGGGCCACGGTTTGAGTTGCAATGCAAAGCTTGCATTACAAATCAAATGGGCCAGAGATGAATTAGCAGCTCACAATTTGACAAAAGGAGGAGCAGCTACGTTTGTAGCAGGTTGCAATAGGAGATTACATGCAAAATAGAAGGACATGCAAAATTGCAAATGCTAGCCGGCTGGACAGTGCACTCTCCCGCTGGGGCGGGAGGTTAGTGAAGAAAGTCCCCGCCGGGGCGGGGAGGCGCCAGCTTCTAATTCTTTTTCCTACTTCGAGACGGCTTCGTGCAGTGCATGGAGATGATAAGGAGGGCTGTATTAGTATCATAATAAAGGAAGGGGACTATTTGCTTTGCTGACTAGGATGGTGCTACATAGTGGACTTCATTTCTGAATTGGATTGAGGCGCAAGTGACGCAAGCAGCTGGGGAATTTCCTTCTTCTATTCGGATTGGGACGCAAGGAGAGATGAGTTGTGGGCTGCTATTAGAGGCTATGAAAGGGACACGTAAGCATGATATAAGGGAAACTCGTGCAGTGCATGGAGATAAAAAAGGGGCTGCTTACTCTCCAATTTCAACCAAGACTCGGACGAGCTACATAATGACGTGGGAGGCAGCAGCTGTTCGTTTTCTGATGAATGCAACGTGGGTCACGAGTATTATATATGGAATGGACTAAATTCATGATAGAGGGGGATATACTTATATTATATATAAAAGAGACGGAGACAACTCGGAAAATACTAATTTTTTGGATCTGAACTGGAAGAAGAGAATTGAAGCGGAGCATGATCGGATGAACACTGAGCAATTTGGAGACAGTAACGATAGGAGTTTTATATTCCTATCTTTCTCGATTCATATGATCTTTGTATTCGTTATGATTAGTACTCTGTGGATTATGGATTTTATTTCATTCGTTATGAACTAATTATTTATTTAAGTCTATAACAGATCTTATTATGTAATGGAGGATTAATTATTTTTAAATCCAGTTTATGAAAGTTATTCCCAGGTTATTCACTATGTGTGTGATTTATTTATATAATTGCCTGATCAACAATTATTCTGTTATTTCTTATGAACTTGTGAAGGAACATAGGAGATTAGAACTGGCCATAGTGACATATGTTTGTGAATTCTGCATAGATGGAATTCGTGATTCGTGTTTAGGATAGATGTATTCCTTTACGCCATATGTAATCTGAAAGAGAACTTGGTAATAAATTCTGGTTAATTATAATTTACATAGAAATATAGTGAATTAGTTAATTAGGATGTCTTGTTTGAATCTATCATATGTGGATACAAATAAGTACGGATATTATGCATCGTGAGGTGGTTTTATCTACATTAGTGTTTTTGATTAATAACCTGGGGGTAATTGAAATAAACTGGGGACAAAAGATATTATCTGAAGTGAAATAATAAGTGAAGTTGTAGGCTTAATTCTCTCAATTCTGTTAAGATCTCGATTTAGTGCGCGGTTAGTTTCTTTATTAATTTAGTTATAGAAGAACATATCTTTTTTCTGATAGTTTGATAAAGTTGAAATACTCTAAAATTGGTACTTGTTCGATTAAATAGTAATTATTGTCTCTGTGGGTACAATCTTTGATTTATCACTGTATTACTTGTTGACCACGTACACTTGCGTGTTGCGCGTAGAAAATTCCCAACATATTTTTGGCGCCGTTGCCGGGGACTGTAATTGCGTTTATTACTTACAATATCGATTTAAGTAGATCAATTTTAATTAAACATATATATATTCTTATTTTTGTTTGTTTGGATATTTCAGGTACTTTCGATTAGTGCATGCAAACTAGATCGAAGAAACCAGAGTTGTTGCCCTTTGAGGACGATATCGACAAACGGTTTCGGGGTTAACTGAGTGGATTGCAAAGAATCGACAGGAATTTGAAATACCCAGAACAAACATGGTGGACCAGCAACAGGAAGACAAACCAATGAAGAATTATGATATACCAAAAATCTCAAAAATCCATTCAAGTATAGCCAGGCCAGCAATTAATGCAAATAACTTTGAGATTAAGCCTGGAACAATACAGATGGTGCAGAACACATGTCAGTTTGGGGGTCTTCCGAATGATGATCCGAATGATCATATCTTCACTTTCATAGAAATCTGCGACACTTTCAAGTGCAATGGAGTGTCAGACGATGCGCTCAAGTTGAGGTTATTTCCCTTCTCGCTCAGAGACAAGGCGAAGGCTTGGCTACATTCTGAACCACCGGGGTTAATTACGACATGGAATGATCTAGCACATAAATTTTTGGCCAAGTTCTTTCCACCATCGAAAACACACAAGATAAGGTCGGAGATATCTGCATTTGCACAGTATCAAGGGGAGCTATTGTATGAAGCATGGGAAAGATACAAAGAATTGTTGAGGAAGTGCCCTCATCACGGATTTCCACCATGGATGCAGTTGAGTAATTTTTACAATGGAGTATCGAGTCAGATATGGTCTAGCATTGATGCAGCGTCACAGGGAGCTTTTCTGATGAAGAAATTTGAGGACGGATGGGCATTGATAGAAACGATGGCTTCAAATGGGTACCAATGGCAGACTGAAAGATTGACTCAGCCCACAGTAGCGGGTGTTCTGCAAGTGGATAATTCGACAGCTATATTGGCACAACTGGCTTCGTTATAAAAGAGTATTGAGACCATGACAAAGGGAAACATGCAGCAGGTAGCAGTTGTATGCAAACTTTATGCAGGAGAACATCCGATTGAACAGTGTGCAATCAACCCAGCTGCAGTTAATTATGTGGGTAACTATACCAGATCAACCAACACATACCAGAATACATATAATCAAGGGAACAGAAACTACCCGAACTTCTCATGGAGTAACACACAGAACCAACAACAGGCTCCACGACAACCATACCCTCCTGGTTTTCAGAATCTGCAGCAACAGGCAGCACCACAACAGGAGGAAAAGCTAGGTTAGGAAGAAGCTATAGCCAGAGTCAGAACAGAAAATGAAATGGCGAGGAAAGAAACAAAGGCTCTTGCGGTGGATATGAAGAATCTAATGATTCAGATGGGACAGATAGCGAGTGCACTGAATAATCGACCCCAAGGAGCTTTGCCAAGCGACACAGAAAAGAATCCAAGGGGAGGTCATGAGCAATGCAACGCCATTTCACTTCGATGTGGAAAAGAGCTAAAGGAGAAAGCTGATGAAAATCGTCAGATACATCAAAAATACATGGAAACAAAATAGTTAGTGGAGCAGAATTTTGAGAAGTCGGGAACCGAAGAGCAAACTGAAACCAATAATGAACAAATAATGGAAAGGGAAGCAGGAGAAAAACCTGCAGAAAATGAACAAGTGGTGACACCAGTAGTTTACCCTCCACCGCCATTTCCACAAAGGCTCTGTAAGCAGAAACTACAGCAACAGTTCACAAAGTTTCTGGAAGTGTTCAAGAAGCTACATATCAATATTCCGTTCGCCGAGGCACTAGAGCAAATGCCCAGTTACATGAAGTTTATGAAAGACATACTATCGAAAAAATGTCGGTTGAGCGAGTATGAAACTGTGGCATTAACGGAAGAATGTAGCGCAATTCTGCAGAGAAAGCTTCCACCGAAATTGAAGGATCCGAGGAGTTTCAACATCCCTTGCTCAATCGGGAACCAGTTTGTGGGAAAAGCATTATGTGATCTGGGAGAAAGTATCAACTTAATGCCACTATCAATATACAAGAAGTTGGGATTGAAGGAAGCCAAGCCAACGAATATCACTTTCCAACTGGCAGATAGAACGACTACGTATCCTTTAGGCATAGTGGAGGATGTTCTGTTTAAGGTTGACAAGCAAATTTTATCGGCAGATTTTGTGGTACTGGACTATGAAGAGGACAAAGATATTCCAATAATATTGGGAAGACCATTCTTGGCCACCAGCAAAACTGTGATTGACATACCGAACGGTGAATTAACTATGAGAGTTAATGACCAAGAAGTAAAATTTTAAGTGTTCAATCCCATAGTTTACCCAAGCAGTGTCGAAGATAGTCCTGACATCACAAAAAGAAATGAAGATGGTCAGAATAAGTCCAGGGATAAAATTGGTGAAAGAAGTGGAATCGGTGATGACAGTCGCAGACTTAAGCACAATCCTGAAGAAAAAGAACAAACATTGAAACAATGCTGGGCATGCGCAATGACGATCAAGAGCATCCACAACATTCCAGCGGAGCCAGATTAACAAAACAGAAGGAGTCAGGCTAAAGACTTAAAATTAAGCGCTTGATGGGAGGCAACCCATTGATTATTCTATTTTTTATTTATTTTATATATTTTTATTTTCATTTATATCATTTAGCTATAATAGTGTATAATACTTAGTAATTTTTCTTCATCATACATATTTAACAAAGTTAATGGTGGGTGGTGATACAGGATACATGGACTATCAATCAAAAAGGACATCGAGGAGGAGGCCGGCCCGAATGTTTGACTAAACAGGGAAGTCCTCTACACTTAAATTCTATATGTTTCACAATGAGGGCATTGTTTCATTTAAGTTTGGGGGTGTGTTGTGTTTTAATCATCATGAATTTGGTTAGTGTGTGCATGAATGGTTAGAATAGATATAGTTGCATAGTAGGTTCGTTAGAATTTGTATAGTAGAGTAGTTTAAGTTTTTATGCTTATCAAATATTGAAAAAAAAATGAAAAATCATAAAAAACCAAAAAGAGTTTGTAATTAGGATTGTATGAGTTAGTATGTCAGTAGTAAGAAATAACTTTAGCCTGTGATGAGACTGGACTTACATAAGAATACAAACATAATGAAAACCAGAATGTTGATGTGTATTCAATCCTTTGCATGAGTCCTTACCTGTTTGACATTATTGCATCGGTTAGCACGACAGACACCAATTTAGTCAACTTAGTTCGAATAGTCACATAATTGTCGTCTTGAATAGAACTTAGGTTTTAATAAAGGGAATTTTAGTGAACTGGAAAGTAGTGACTGAGATTAGACTAAAACATAAGTTTGGGGGAAGATATGGGAGCTATTTGAAAGAAGAAGAAAAAATAGAAAAAGAAAAAAATTGAAAAAGAAAAAAATAGAAACATGAATAAACACTGTGACTTGTTTAGTTTCGTGGCCGGTCGTACTCGAGTAAGTACGCCTGAGGGGATGTCTTTACACCCAGCGCCCTAAAGCCATTCAGTTTGGGAGTCGTTGGTCGAAAACTCGCTACATGGGTATCACTGAAGAGCCTAAGGGAACTAAACATTGCACAGTCATCAGGAAATTTGAGATACGAAAAAAGAGCAAAATGCTTCAGTGAATAAAGAAAGATAGAAAATCTCCCATATTGACTTCCGACTTGGTTAATGTTTACTTGAATTCACTGTAGTTGGTTCGCGCGATTTCTTAAGTTGAACTCTGATTGCATTCTAAGACGCGTATTATGTTATATATTTGATCTGTAGTTGGGTATCTTGTTGTTAAGCACACACGACAGTGGTGTTGACAGGTAAAGATTCATAAATTGGTTTTAATTGCGGATACATCTCCGGCTGGATTTAATGTTTATATCTGTTGTGAGTTTTCTGAGGCGCGATGAGTTAGTTTTGTATACATTGACAGTTACAGTCATAAGCATTGTATAGTTTTGCATATGCATGGTTTTTGCTTGAGGACAAGAAAAGTCTCAAGTTTGGGGGTATTTGATGAGTGGGTTTCATATCTACGAATCGGTAGTCGTTATAGCTTGATTCTGACTGTTTTCAATTAATTTGCCTATCATTTCTATTAAGTTACACGTTTATGTGCAGGGAATGAAATGGAGGTGAAAGTAGCTTTATAAGGATGAATTTACGTGTTATATGTCTATTCTATAATGTTTACTCTTTTTAATTGTGTGCCTGAATATACTCATGATGCTTATATTTTTATTTTAGGTACGAGTGGAGAGTTTCGTAATATTGAAAATAAATTAGAGAAAAATTTGAGACCAATTGAGCTGACCCAATTTTGCAATGGACCAAGGGAACGAAATGACATGCAGATTATATAGGAAAGAGGCGAGCAGCTCATGGATTCTAATTGTTTTATTTTCAGCATTTATGATGTGGGCTAAAGGAGTAGCAGTCCACAAATCACGGGTCATGCATGCGGGCAATATAAGATATCAAGTGGGATAGCTTAGTATAGTGGATATATTATATAGGAGAGCTACTTTTAAAAGGGAGCTGCCCAGGTGCACATGCCAATTCGTTTTACAAATGGGCCATGGTTTGAGTTGCAATGCAAAGCTTGCATTACAAATCAAATGGGCCAGAGATGAATTAGCAGCTCACAATTTGACAAAAGGAGGAGCAGCTAAGTTTGTAGCAGGTTGCAATAGGAGATTACATGCAAAATAGAAGGACATGCAAAATTGCAAATGCTAGCCGGCTGGACAGTGCACTCTCCCGCTGGGGCGGGAGGTTAGTGAAGAAAGTCCCCACCGGGGCGAGGAGGCACCAGCTTCTAATTCTTTTTCCTACTTCGAGACGGCTTCGTGCAGTGCATGGAGATGATAAGGAGGGCTGTGTTAGTATCATAATAAAGGAAGGGGACTATTTGCTTTGCTGACTAGGATGGTGCTACATAGTGGACTTCATTTCTGAATTGGATTGAGGCGCAAGTGACGCAAGCAGCTGGGGAATTTCCTTCTTCTATTCGGATTGGGACGCAAGGAGAGATGAGTTGTGGGCTGCTATTAGAGGCTATGAAAGGGACACGTAAGCATGATATAAGGGAAACTCGTGCAGTGCATGGAGATAAAAAAGGGGCTGCTTACTCTCCAATTTCAACTAAGACTCGGACGAGCTACATAATGACGTGGGAGGCAGCAGCTGTTCGTTTTCTGATGAATGCAACGTGGGTCACGAGTATTATATATGGAATGGACTAAATTCATGATAGAGGGGGATATACTTATATTATATATAAAAGAGACGGAGACAACTTGGAAAATACTAATTTTTTGGATCTGAACTGGAAGAAGAGAATTGAAGCGGAGCATGATCGGATGAACACGGAGCAATTTGGAGACAGTAACGACAGGAGTTTTATATTCTTATCTTTCTCGATTCATATTATCTTTGTATTCGTTATGATTAGTACTCTGTGGATTATGAATTTTATTTCATTCGTTATGAACTAATTATTTATTTTAGTCTATAACGGATCTTATTATGTAATGGAGGATTAATTATTTTTAAATCCAGTTTATGGAGGTTATTCCTAGGTTATTCACTATGTGTGTGATTTATTTATATAATTGCCTGATCAATGATTATTCTGTTATTTCTTATGAACTTGTAAAGGAACATATGAGATTAGAACTGGCCATAGTGACGTATGTTTGTGAATTCTGCATAGATGGAATTCGTGATTCGTGTTTAGGATAGATGTATTCCTTTACGTCATATGTAATCTGAAAGAGAACTTGGTAATAAATTTTGGTTAATTGTAATTTACATAGAAATATAGTGAATTAATTAATTAGGATGTCTTGTTTGAATCTATCATATGTGGATACAAATAAGTACGGATATTATGCATCGTGAGGTGGTTTTATCTACATTAGTGTTTTTGATTAATAACCTGGGGGTAATTGAAATAAACTGGGGACAAAAGATATTATCTGAAGTGAAATAATAAGTGAAGTTGTAGGCTTAATTCTCTCAATTCTGTTAAGATCTCGATTTAGTGTGCGGTTACTTTCTTTATTAATTTAGTTATGGAAGAACATATCTTTTTTCTGATAGTTTGATAAAGTTGAAATACTCTAAAATTGGTACTTGTTCGATTAAATAGTAATTATTGTCTCTGTGGGTACGATCTTTGATTTATCACTGTATTACTTGTTGACCACGTACACTTGCGTGTTGCGCGTAGAAAATACCCAACACATACCCAGCTCTCATTCTCCTTGTGATCTCCCGTTCACCTATCTTCAATGGTCTGACCCATGCTTAATCACTTTTGTCTTGTTCTTCATAAGCTGGCCGCTATCTCTGTATAAACTGTATTAGTTCCTTCTTCATTTGGCAAACACTACGATACTGAGTGATTCTCAATATCGTTGTCTTCTGTTCTCTTGACAGCATCTGCACTTACTGACTTTCACTAGTCAGCTACTATGTCTGAAGTCTTCTTCTGATTTGCTTGTGGAAGACTTCATCTTGAATGGCTTCACAACTTCAATCTGCATGTTGATTGAGTTGATGCTTGTATCTTCTATTAGCTTGCATGTTATTCGTTGAGTGCTCTTTGGTTTCCTTGGAATGTATCTTTGTAGCTCAGACCAGAGGCTCCATGCTTTGGATATTCTGGGCTGCCCATTTGTTGAGAATCGTGTTGACACTACGATTCTTCCCTTACCGTTGTTAGCAACCTTTTTGGAAGACTTAGTTCTACAGACTACGATTTAGCTTTGTTGCTGCAGACACTACGATTCCGAGATCAGATCTTGACAAACTACGATTTTTGCCTTTATGCTTGATGTGCTCGTCTGATCTAGCTCGACTACGATTTCTGCTTCTGATTAGATCCGTAGCCTCCACTGCTTCAAGTGTGATCTACGATTCTTGACTTAGCTCTGGCAGACATTCAGTCGGCTTATAGACAGGCTGTCTCTACGATTGTGAACATGACTTCCTCAGTAGACTACGGTTCTGAGAAAGTTCTTTTGACACACTACGATCCTTTCTCATTTTTCCCGACAAACTACGAACTCCGAGATCTAGTATCCTTGCAGACTACAATTCCGCCTTGACAGTTCTCGAGTCTTCCTTGTCTCTCCAAGCAGACTATGATTCTGGTGCAGTGCTCGATGATCAGACAAGCCTATATATTACATTGTATAAGATCAACCTAACAAGCTTGATCTTTCTATATTTATAGTCCTTGTACATTATTTCTTTTTAAGGACTTTACAAAGTTGTTTTGCTTCTGTAGGATCAACCTAACATGTTTGATCAATTCAGTCTAAGTCCTTGTACATATATTCCTATTATCTATCAAAGGACTTTACAGCTTTCATCAATGCAAGTATATTTGCATATTAATTCATTTATATCATAATCAAATCATATAAAATAGGAATAACATTTTCACATATATTCCCAACATATTCCATTTGGTATGGCATAAAAATCTCGAGTAACAAAGTTATGACGAATTTTACACGATTAGACGTTAGTCGTTGAAATCGTAGAATTCCCGGAATGATAGTCAAAAGTCGCCATTTAACTCAGAAACGTTGGTTTTCGATGGTGTATAGTAGAATTTGGTATTTAAGAGTTGTGGACTCAAGAATGGTTGAATTATAACTTAAAATGAAGAAATGAGTGACAAACGTTCACGAACGTTTATCGAACGTATAATAAGGATTGAAATGATGAATTTATTGCCAACAGATTCAAAAACTAATTTTGTCCTGATGAAATCTTAATATATGAGATATGTGAGCTAATGGCTTTGGACTGAGCCAATTCCGAGTTATAACGATCGTGTTATGAGCTCGACAATTTCATAATTTGAACAACTTTAAAAAAAATTCAAAGGCTCAGGGTAGGCATCGCAGCGCCGCCCATGCCTTGATTTCCAGCGCCGCAGCGCCTGGCCGGGGCTTCATTCACTGCAAGCCGGCGCCGCAGCGCAACTTTTATAACTGAGATGGGCGCCGGAGCGCCCTTAACTAAAACAAATTCCGACGTGGAGATTTGTTAACCAAGATTTTCACGTGGTAATTATGGGGCAAGTATATACTTAATATACATGAAAAGAGAATTCCTAAACAACATGTTTAACGATGATTTTAGGGATTAAACGTTGATTAAAAGTATTTAAATTTAAAACTCAAAATCTGAAAATAAAGATATTTATTTTATATAGAATTTAATTTCATGCTAACTAATTAAAGTTGGAATTAGATTCCATGATAACTAATTGGAGATGCAATTGAATTCTTTGTTTTATAAAATAAAGGAGTTTATTTGTGATTAGGAAAAGGATTCTATGTTTCCTTAAATAAAGGAATTTATTTAGATATGAAATAAGATTTCATATTAATCAAAATAAAAGAGTTTATTTTGATAAGGAATTGGATTCCATATAGTTTATTTTTTCCATAACAGTTTTAAAAGTTAAAATAAAGTAGTTTAATTTGACTTGGAATTGAATTCCATATTAATTAAAATAAAGGAGTTTATTTTGTTTAAATAATTTGGTTAAAAATTAAGGAATTTATTTTATTCAAAAATGGATAAATTAAAATAAAAGAGTTTATTTTAATTCAGAATTGAATTTTATGCTAACTAAATTGCCCATTAAATTGATATCAATTTATATATTGAATGTTTATTATTCATAAGAAGAATATTTTATTTATTGATGCATATGTTGATGTGTATGATAATAAATGGGGTTGATTATGGACTATTGACCAATATGATTAAATTTTATTTTAGTTGGATGCTTGAATGTATGGGTTTTATAAATGGGGTCTGCGTACCTCATGTTCTCTAATTTTTCTTGATGTAATTTCTATCTCCCTTCTATGTACTTCCCCTTGACTGCTGATCAAGGTTTCTATTTATTGTAAATAATTTATGTAATAGGATTAGTTAGAATGACTTGAAGAATTGGAGATCAATGAGGGCGTAAAGACCCGTTTGTAATGGAGCACGGGATTTAAATGTAATAGTTATATTTAAATTTAATTATTGCACCCCTAGGTTTAACCTTTTGGTTCACTTGGTGGCTCGAGTGAACCAATCTAGAATAAAAGTCTATAATCAATCCAGGAAGAATATAGTATTCTATATGTGCATGCTTACTATATGTATTTTATATATTATACAACATGCTTCACATGTTAATTAATATGATGCATATATTATATATTATATGTATATATATATATATATATGTGTGTGTGTGTGTGTGTGTGTGCATGTGCGTTAAACAAGATGAGATAAATAATAACAAACCCCTAAAAGAATTTATATTAAGTCCTAAGCGTTCAAAGATATTTGGAATATCGAACGTCACATTCTAGCATAATAAAATTAATAGAGAATTAAATATTTAATATGAGTTTGTTGTGTCACCACAAGGCAAGTATTAAATATTTAAGATGTTATTTTATCATATTTGATGCTTATAAAGAAATTGAACGATACTGTTTTTGTTGTGTCACCAAATTGATGGTATTTTTCTATTTGAATATATGAAAGTGCTAGGTTGGACTTAACTAGGAAAATTTTGGTTCAGATGTGTGTCACCACTTGATCAAAATAATCTAATAGGCAAAATAAGGAGTTACATGGAGATGTAATTGACAATAGTTGTCTACCTATTTATTTATATATCGTTTGTTTTGTCACCACAAGGCTATATACATTTGAAATGGGATCCTTATTCTCACTATCAAATCTTTAATTACATTTGTCGAACTATATATTATGAGGGTAATATAGTTTGAATAAAATAGTAGGAGATACCAATTTAAAACAAGACCTAATTTAGTTTGGTAATTAATAAAAGAACGTATGCTATAATGTTGTTAATTACAAATTTATTTACATAATTTTACAATGTCTAAATTACTATCACTACGTAGCATATTAGATGTTATTTAACTGAACCGAATTAAACGGATTGGTTAAAAAATTTGGCAATAATTCTCAAGGCTGAAAAGCTATCTTATATCCTTAATACGCCTATCCCTACAATGGTTGCAGACAATGACTCAGAGGAAGAAATTGCTACTTTTATAAAGTAGCAAGATGAGGCATAGCTGGTTCAATGCATCATGCTCGCATCCATGAGTATTGAGCTTTAGCGTCAACATGAAACTATGGATGCTCCTAATATATTCCCATACTTCAAAGGGTTGAATGGTAAATGTAGACACTCAAAATTTCTTGTCCCTGTTACTAACAAAGTAGGAGGGCAAGATTGTCTTTCCCAATCAATCCCGATCTCAATACCAGGCCATCAAACCAACCCCGGTCTCAATACCTGGCATTCAACTCAATCCCGGTCTCAATACCGGGCCAGCAAATCAATCCCAGTCTCAATACCGGGACATCAAATCAACCTCGGTCTCAATACCTGTGACGCCCCCAAATTCGGACGGCTACTTGGTCACTCGAATTCGGTTCGTCACGTGCTCATGGTAATACAATAATAACTAAAATCACACAATCGCAGCGGAAAATCTAATCTAGAATAATTTACAATGATTTATTATATTTATTCCCCCAAGTCTTGCAACCTACAGTACTTAATAGATTACATAATAATATCAATTAACGACTTATTACATAATCTAAAAGCTTAAACATAATCAAATCCAGTGTTACTACGTCATCTTAATACAACATTAAAATATTTAAAACATAAGAGAGACAAGCTAGTTGGTAGCCTTGCCCTTGCCCTTATTAACGCCTGAAGGTCCGCACTGCTCTGCCTTAACTGAAATGTTTTAGGGAAAGAAAGAATGAGCAACAAGTTTGCTCAGCAAGTAATATAACAACAAGGGTGAGTAATATAGTTTTCGAATCCCAAAAGGATATTGCAAGGTATGATAGTTCAAGGATAACAAGAATATCAACAGTTCTCAATAACAGTCGCTAAGGACAGAATAATATCAATATGATTCAATACTAAATAAATTTAAGATTTCAAGATAACTAAATACAAAGCAGTCACTAAGGACTATGAACTCTTACTAGAATTAACAGTATTAAACTGATAACCCAACCGAAAACAAGTACAACAGGTGATCAGCCAAAAGTACCCTATATTATGCATAACATTTAATCATACTCAAGTGCGCGCATCGGTCTCCTGACAAATATATTTTCCCTTCAAAGAAGGTTGTTTAACTCAGTTAACACAAGAATTCTGCACCATTTAATTGGTTTGGACAGTTTTATAAACATGCATCTAGCCGAATCAAATGGCATAGACACTTTCCCAATATTCAAGAACAATACCAAGTTCAACATGAATAATAGCTTTCATACAACTTAATGAAATAAGAGTTCAAGTATGCTAACTCAATTCAAACGAGTAAGTACGGAAACTAGCTCGCAATATACAAGGATAGAATACTTGCACCGTAAAAGAGTGTAAGTTAGGAAACTTGCCTTAAGCGTAGTCTATCCACGTAAAGTAATTCAACACTTTCAAATCCCTATCGTAATATAATTATATATATATATATATATATATATGATATTCATTAGTCATATAGTTTAACATCGTATCTTATCTTGGATATACAATCAACACATAAACTAAGTTTTAACCTAGTTACCCCGTCATACTATATAGCATCATATTAATTCACAAGTCTCAACTAATATACTTTTATCCTTAACGTTCCTCTTTTCAGGTTAATCAAGTTTACATATCGTCATTATCACATAAAACCACAATCAATACCAAATATATTGTATTCCGTAAGTTATGGCATTGTTGTAAGTTAACCGTCGAAATCGGATTCAAGTATCAACATATGATATCACATAGCACGTATACATATTAAAGGGCACTCTTATGATTGTCTAACCTTTCTAAGTTCAATCTTTCATGCTATAGGTCCTAAGTCAACACTTTTATTAACTTAAGACCATTCAAGATTATGAAATCACAAAGTCTAACATGCTTGCTTTTTAAACACATAAATTATTCATATAACTCGTATTAGGCATACTCATGAATATTCGTATCGCATACATGTAACTATCATTGTTATTAGTTTGAAAGTATGCTTCATTTATGCTTAACTTGAATCACGACACCTAATCATGGTATATATACATATATATATATATATATATGACACATTAGTGAGGTTTAAAAACACTATTCAACATGTTCACAATGATCAGAATCTAGACTTCGATATAACATGTCAAGATTTACGTTCAAAACTTATACTTTCACTAGTAAAGTTCATTTAACGCGATCCACATGCTCATGTTACCTTATGAAACATGTATACATCTATTAACATACTTTTCATGCCTTCCTATATCATAATAATATGCTTGCAAGGTCAAAATACTTGCATTGATACAATTTTAATACTTAAATAGCTTAGATACTATTTCCTTGTGGGTTCGACACTCAACTTATCATTATATTACTTGTGGACCACGTATACTTGCGCGTGTTTTATTGATTGTGAAATCGATCAACAACCCTTCCTCACCGAGTAATCGATATAGTAAAATTGATCAAGAAGTTGCCGATGACAGAATGGAACTTCAACCTTTTGACCAAACCAGCCTGGCTCTTTGACCATAAATGTAAGTTTCAAAACCCTTCTTTCCCTTTTAATAAAAACATATCTTTCAATTGTTATCTCTTAATCTGGCCCATTTCCTGCATACAATGCCCCTTATTAGGGCAATATCTGTCGAAAGGAAAGATCTCGAAGACTTCACCAATGAAGAAACCCCCCAAAGATCCAATACCCCACCGATATCTAAAACCACACCATCGAAAGTCATAACCAATGAGCCAACCATCTCCCGTACCAAATCAAAACCATCTACAATGGAACCCAAACCAACACCAATCCCCACTCCTTTTTTTTAAACAAAGCCCCTTGGATATGCCAAACTCTGAAAGGAACAAAATCCTTCAGGTTAAGAAAAGGCGTACCAAGGTCGTTCCCCAAACTTCTGAAGCACCCAGAATCGCTTCATCCGAAGCCCTTAACACCTCAACCGAAAACATCCCAACCACCGAAGCCATTCTAATCAAAACTTCCAAACTAAACCAAAGTTAAAAATAAAAGAAACCCGAAGACATTTCTTATGACCACCCGAACAAAAGGGCCAACATGGAAAAATCTCCTGAACGCTCTCCTCCACGCACCCTTTCTCCCCCCAAAAAGCTCCCTCCCAACCGAACACAAGAGAATGAAACTTCGGCAACCCTCTGGCCAGAAGAAAATGAAGAATATCCTCTTGACCACTTTGTTCACGTTTTCCTACAAGCCAACAAGCCTCGATTCGAAGACATATCCACCACTGAACTTATCTTTGCTGGAATTATGCACCAGGGCCGAGTAAGACCATCTGAACCCATTCTTCTAACATAAACTTGACTGAGTTATGCTTATGTCTAACCCAATCAATACTGATTACAAGCTACAACCATCTCCGGACGCCTCATCCGCCGATGGAAGGAGATAGAAGAGGAAAAAAACCAAACCAAAAAAGACAACGAGCTACTAAAGGCCGCCCTTGAAAAAGAAAGAAGCCTTCACCAAAATACTTCCTTCTACTGTGACAACCTTCAAGCTAACATTGCAAAAATGAAGGAAGAGGTTGCTGAGGCAGAAACTCGCCGAAAGATCGTCTTCCAAAACTGTGAGGCAACTAGGTATGAGAATAACGAACTGAAGCACAACATCCAGACTCTTAGTCGTCAGAACCAAGACTTGGCCAAAAAGGAGGAAAAATCATTCTAAACGTGCACTGGCTTGGAAAAGGAATTCAAAGAGTAAAAAGCACTAGGACCTCTACTAACCGATGATCTTTGTCTTCAAATTTTCCAAGACTACAGAAAGTTCCTTGAGCTTTCAGTCGAAGTGATGTAGATGTACGCAGAGGGATATGAGACTACCCAAAGCAAAGACAAAGCCAAAATTATTGCTGCCAAGCTGGATGTTTCTCTCTTAGACTTTTCTGAAGACGGAGCTGAGGATGAAGCCGAAGATGATTCGTCACAATAATAGTTCTTCTTCCTCTGTAATCCTGAACCTATTTTAAAATTATTCAAATGTAATTTTTAAACAGATCAAAGAAAACACCATCCTTTCCGAAGAACTGAATATTTATTCCACACATACATCTGAAATAATAAAAGTGTTTGTTTGAAGAACTGAACATTTGCACAAAAAGTATACGTTTAGATAAACTGAATAAGAAGAGAGTATTCGTTCGAGAGAACTTAATACCAACAAAATAAACTAATCACAATACTCGTTTAAGAACTGAATGCTCATTTAACACATAATAAAGAAGTTACATTCGTTCGGCAGAACTGAATAAGTAACATGAGAATTCGCATTTTTGAAAACTAAAAATTCATGCAAACAGAGAATGAGAAGTAATCATTTTAGGAAACTGAATACAAGTAGAAGTTGTTCGTTTCGGGAACTTGAACCCCTTTACTCATTAGTAAAGGAGAAATTTGTTCAGCAGAACTGCATACCCACATAAATAATTAGAAGAAGGAATTCGTTTAAAAAACTGAATAACCTTGTAGGTAATATTCGTTCCAGGGAACTGAATATCCCTTCAAACAAAAATAATTAATGACAGTACTCGTTTAAAAATTAAATACTCATTTTATTGATAACTTTGAAAGATTACAGAGTCGTATTGACAAACTACTCAAGCATGCCCTATTGATAGTATTTCTGAAGCCTGCCTGCATGCCAAGTGTTCTTGACCTCTATTACATCCATTGCTCAAAATCGGTAAGTATTTGGCTTCGGTACCTCAATGACCTCATAGGGTCCCTCCCAATTAGGCATCAACTTCCCAAGATTTTGGGGCATAGAACCCTCTACCACCCGAAGAACCAGATCCCCTAGCTCAAACCTCCTAAACTTCACCCCTTTATTAAAATGTCTTGCCACCTTTCTTTGGTAGGCTACAAGCCTCACCAAGGTCGATTCCCTAACTTCCTCTAATAAATCCAATTTGAGGCGAAGCCCTTCATCGTTGTATATATCCTTGAACTGATTGACCCCAAAAAAAGTAGAACCAATCTCTACAGAAACTAGGGCATCAGTTCCGTAAGCCAATTTGAACGGTGAATCGCTCGTTGTCGTTCTCAGAGTAGTCCGATAATCCCACAACACACTGAGTAACTCTTCGGGCCATCTCCCCTTTGCCTCATCAAGCCTTCGCATTATCCCATTCAGCAAAGTCTTGTTGGTGACCTCCACTTATCCATTATTAGACTGAGGATGAGCCAATAAAGTCTTTCGATGCTGAATTCCCAACTCTTTTAAAAATTGTTCAAACTTTGATCCTACGAACTGTAAACCATTATCTAAAACAACCACCATCGGGATCCCAAATCAAAAGACCAAAAACACCTTCAAAAATATCAAACATTCCTGCTCTGTAATCTATCGAATAGGTTTTGCTTCTACCCACTTGGTCATGTAGTCTATAACCACAATCACAAAACTGACTTAACCCTTAGCCTTTGGTAACGGGCCTAAAATGTCAATCCCCCAAACAGCAAAGGGAATCGAGGATAAAATAGAATATAAATCCTCTAGTGGCTGATGAGTAATAGGGTTGTTTAGCTGACACTTAGGACACTTCTTCACATAGTATGTTACTTCTTTGAAAATTATGGGCCAATAATACCCCTATCAAAGTACCTTATATGTCAATGTTATAGCTCCCATATGGTCGCCACAGATCCCTTTATAAACCTCTTGAAGGACATAGTCAGCCTCGAATGACACAAGACAACTTAGTAAAGGAGATGAGTGAGCCCTTCGATACAAATCCCACCGATGAGCACAAAATTTAAACTTTGGTATTTGATTTTCTTCGCCAACATTTGATCCGAATGTAAGACGTCATTGGCCAAATAATCCAAATAAGGTGTCAACCAGCAATTTGACCGCTCTATACACATTACCTCTGAATGTTGGACACTTAGTGAATTCAAAATTTCCAAATAAACCGAACCACTAAACATGCTCGCATCCGTGGTAGCCAACCTTGCCAGAGCATCGACTATAGTATTATTCGATTTGTCAACTCCTTGAAAAGTAAATGAACTGAAGTAATGAAGTCGATCCTTAACCTCGGCCATATACTTAACCATTCTTGCCCCTGGGCCTCACATTCTTTGGAAATCGGCTTAACAACCAATTGGGAGTCACTAAATATTATCAACCTCTGCACTTCCAAACTCTTTGCCAACTGAAGTCTTGCCAAGATCGCTTCATACTCTGCCTCATTGTTCGTGGCTTTGAATACGAACCGAATAGCTTGTTGCACCTTAAAGCCTTCTGGACTTGTTAAAATAACCCATGATCTGCTAACATTCGAAGTTAAAGACCTGTCTACATACAGCGTCCAAGAAGTCTGAAATGATTGAACATTCATAACCGTCTGAACCTCCCCTTTTGTTCTGCCAACGACGTCATCCGACTCAGAGAACGAACACTCCACCACAAAGTAGGTCAAGGTATGACCATTTATTACTATCCTAAGATGATAGTCTAAGATAAATTATCTCAACTCCATTGCCCACACAGTAAGCCGACCTAAAACGTCTGGCTTACTTAAAATTTTCTTTAAGGGCTAATCCATATACACCACAATCAATCGACCTTAGAAGTGTTGTTGTATTTTTTGACTAGCTATAATTAATGCATATGCGAACTTCTCAAGATTCGGATACCTTGTTTCTGCATTCCGAATAGCATAATTCACTTAATAAACTGGATGCTGCTTACCCCTAATCTCCCGGACCAATACGGCACCAACCGCCAATGAACTCGTAGCCAAATATAGATACAACGATTCGGATGGAACTGGTTTAACTAACAAAGGAGCCGAAGATAAGTACCTTTTAATCCCCTAAAAAGCATCCTCGCATTTTGAAGTCCATTGGAAGTTATTCTCGTTCTTCGGCCCTTTCAATGTATCAAAAAATGACAAACACCTTTCTACTGACTTGGACATAAATCTCATCAAAGCTGCTATCCGACCCGTCAGGCGCTAAACATGTATTAATATCAGTTAATGGGAAAAAGTTTGCTAAACTTTGTTTTTGGAAAAATAAACTCCTTTATTTCATTCAAAAACAATTCCAAATTAAACTCTTTAATTTTAGCAATTCTGAAATCTCATTTCATATAAAATAAACATCTTTATTTAAAACCTTTATTAATTAAATAAACCATTCATTTAATTAAATAAAACAAAAAAAAATTCAGTTCCTGTCCAGTGGCGCAGCTGCGCCGAGAATGTAAAGGGAACCGGCGCAGCTGCGCAGCATGAAAACCAGGAACAGCACCCGGCGCAGCTGTGCAGCAATATTGCCTTGTACCGGCGCAGCTGCGCAGCTTCGCAGAATCTGAAAAATTTTGTTGCCCAGAACTCGATCCAATCGCATATCATACATGTATGGAATCACATAGACTGATAATTAGCACAAGATTGGCTATGATACCACTGTTGGGTTTGTACGTAACGCAATCATGCAATCAAATCACATAAATAGGGCGGAAGTGTAAAAAACTAGGTTTTCAAAAATTTATACAAACCCATTACCATGATCATTCTTGTGCATCAATTATTAGTGAATGAAGAAGGAGAAAAACAGAATTATACCTTTGAAGATCCAAGCTTCCTCAGGTACAAGTTCTACTCCTTTGATTCCTTTGATTCCTCTATAGTGGCTCCTTCCCTTGATCAATGTCAGCCACCCAAATGTTTGGCCTCTAACGGTGATCTACCAAGGAAGATGAAGAACTTAGTAAGATGGGTTATTGGCTTAACCCTTGTTTCTATCTCTATAGAATATGTGTACTCCCAACTCTTGAAAAATTCACGTGTCCCTTATTTCTGATATAAGACTCTCTTATATAGATATTAGGTTAACCCTCCTAATCCAATTAGAATAGGGTTTTATTTAATTAATTAATTAAATACTTTTAATTAATTTATATCCTAATCTTTATTAGGATTGAGAGAGAGTACTGATATTATATTAATTCCTAAACTCCTTTAGAATTAAAATAATAATAATAATATTAATATTAATAAGACTCCTCTTATTAATTTATATTTAATATTTCTAAAATATTAAATAATAAACATTAAGCTATTTAATTTATTCTATCATCATAGATTAAATTAATTATACTTAATGCATTATTACTATCATGCCATTTTCTTTTTAAATAATTCTTCTTCCTTTTATAGTGTGACCCTTTAGGTTCTCCATATTAAACCGGTTGTGAATAAATCAATTAGAACAATTCTAATCTTATTTAAATAAACAAATTAAACTAATAATCTATTTAAATAAATAACATTTATTCTACAATAGGGATAAGCCTCCCTAGTGATCAACGACTTTCCAGATAATATAGATTTCAACATTAATCATAAAAGAACCTGTGAGTTAATAGTTACCGTACAATTCAATCCTTCCACCATACAATGTCCTAATTAAATATAAGACATGGATTTACTGTCAAGTCTTAATTTATTTAATCATATGTATTTCGATTAGAAAATGCACAACTCCAAATAATGCAAATTAGAAACCTCTTTCTAATTTCATTCTACCTTGGCCAAGGATTCCTGGGTTGTCATTTAACGAATCACATAGGACATATCTCCTCTTTTACTAGAGGTGGTAGATTCTTTATTGATCATTCATTATCTCCATATGTAACTCATTATACCCAAGCATACCCTATATATGCCTTAAAAGGCCTTAAGGAATTAGTCAAAGTATAATTTGTTATACTATGATGATCTCAAGTCCAAGGATCACATGTACTACTATCACATTAGGAATTCCTAGTGACAGGCGAGTAAAACTCCATTAGGTATTCCATAGCGAGTCACGTTCAGTGAACTTATTCTCCAATAAGCACCTACATACTTGCTTTAGTGTCTCCACACAAATGACCATGAGATCAGTCATCCTCATCCAATGAGCAAGCAACATATGTACCAATCTATCCAGATTTACTAATCCCCATTTTAGTAATCCCACAATTGGGAACTATTTTAGTTTTTAAGCTTTCTAAGAATTTAGATCTCATTATCATGATCTCATCATGATTCTAAAAGCATTGCTTAAAACTATGGGTTATTTACATATTATAAAAACAGCACCATGTAGATAATTATATGCCTTAAATGAATATTTTATTAATAAATAAATAAGATTGTTTACAAAGTATGTGCTTTGTCATCATACATGATTGGCTTGTATGCACACTACTATCACTCCCAATCCATCGTATTTCTCAAACTCGGGGGTTCTGAATTTCTCAGGATAACAAGCCCTAGGGAAAATACAGAGGTCGGAGTAATTAACACTGCCAAAAGCCCCAGTCCCTTTGATAGACCGGAGGGTTTCTTCCATCTGTTGTACTTTCTTCATAATGTCACCAGCTTTCTATTCTTTGACGAGGGGGGTGATTTCAGGGGTTTTATATTATTCATGTCCAGGTTTTGTGGTCCAGGAATCTAAGTTTAGACCTTTTCAGTCTCTTGAACGCCAGAACTACCACCAGATGCTCCTGGTTCTGTGTCAGCTTGAGATTGTTTTCCTTTAAGGGCCTTGCTTTGTTCTCGTAGGAAACTGGCTAATTTCGCTATCAGTTTTTTCAGACCTTCGAACTCTTCCCTGGATACCGGGGTGGATTCTGGTTGAGCACTGGAAGCCATGTCCGTGGATGGGCTAGGTGCTTTAGATTTAGACCTGGTAACAGGACCAATTTTTACCTTCAACAAAACGTAGGTGTGTTAATTTCCTGATGTAGGTAAGGACAGGATGCATGATGTGTTTTTTAGATTTTGTCCTGCAAAACCCAGGTTAGTTATTTTGATGACAGGATGACATGGTATTTTGACAGGGAAAGTAAATCTTTCATTATGATATTTACATTGTGCTCCTCGGTAATTGGAGACTTAACATGGAATTGAAAGAGGAAGGCATGAAGAAGCTTCCCTTCAGATTTGGTTTATCAGAGGCTGACCTATCCTAGGTTACTCTCACGACTTTATTTTCGGCATGAAGGCTCCCAGATTATCGCAATCTACTAGAGGGGAAATTAATCTGATCTTTCAACTGGAGCGAATCTGGGTGGTGCATTTTCATGAACCCCAAAGACTTAGTCGCCCCCAGAGACATTACTTATCACCGACCGGATTTTCCTCCTTGTGAGAGGGACACACAACATACATTCACATAAATCGCTCCTCCCCGTCGTGCATATGATGACATGGGTGCGAAGCACTAAATATGGGTGCGAAGCACTAAAAAGCATAAAAGCATTCATTCACATTCATTCATTGTAAAGACGCATCATTCATACATTCAATAAAGACGCAGCATTCACTCATTCATTGGCTGTGGAGACGCAGAATTTCTTGCATTCAATAGTTTTGAAAGGGAAATGTTTGAAAAGATTTGAAAGCGGCCTAAGCCCTCTACTGTCCCCAGCAGATTCGCCACCTGTCGACGTCGGGAAAAAAACCCGACACAACCCGGATCTTTTAATCTCTTTTCCTAAGCTCTCTCTACCCTCACTCTTTTTATTTAGGAAAAAGGTTTTGAAGGGTTTTTAGGAAAAAGGCAAACATGTATCATGTCGACGATTTGAACGTTTTTACAGAGCCGCCAGTTGGTAGATTTGAAAATGGTTGTACCAACTCAACTGAGTTTGGTTTGAAAGAGGCCCAATTGCTGGACACTATCGAAACTTGATCTTTGAAAACAAAGTTTGGGCTCGGGGGCTTGGTTAAGTGTGGGGAAGGTGTTAGGCACCCCACGACTCCCATGTAAATACGGTACCGCATCTTTTTAATATTTCCCTTTAAAACTAGAATGCGTGAGTGAATGCCGTTTGAAAATTGGGCCTATTGATTTGATTGATTTGAAAGTAGTGCTTTGCTTCGTTGAACCTATATACGAAGGGTTTGATTTGATTTGAAAATTAGTCTTTGATTTGATTTGGAAAAGCATTTAATTTGATTTACAAAAGCTTTTCTTTTGATTTAATTAAAAATGATGTTTTGAAAGCTGGTTTATCAAATCCTTACGCTAACATAGGAATTGAAGCCTGTTGATACTTCTAATTTTATCTTTATAGCCTTAAGGCTGCATATGAATGGTGATTTCTCGGGCTGCGAAGCATCCTCGACCACAGAAATGAATACAAGTGTCGGTCTCCTTATGGGCATGAAAACCATCGGAGGGACTCTGACACGATAATCTATATTTTTTTATTATATTGAGACCTTAAATCCGGATAACTGTTTTAAGGTCTGTTTACATATACATTTCTACAGAAAAATTGGCAGGGTACATTTGTAAACTGGAGTTTGTCCATCGTGGGAATCAGATTCCGATCGTTTTGATCGTGAATCCCACGATTCCTAGGTTCACATGTGAGTAGCCAATAAACCTGCACAGTTCAAATTTGCATAAAAATAGATATATATCCCAATATTGCCAGAACCGAGGATTCATTAGTAAATCCCGGTCCGCACCGCCGAAGCGTCTCGTTCCCACTAGATAGCGATCTAAGGGACGCGAGGTTGCTTTTGAAGCTGAAACTAGAAAGAAAGCTAGATTTAAGGAAATCTCAGTCATTTTAGTTTCCCGATTCAGTCCGGAGGTTTTGAACCGTTAGAAAGTTAGAGTTGGTGAGATTTAAATAAATCTAGTCCGCCCGCAGGTATGTCAGTGCCAATTCATATAAAATAAATATTTAAAGCAGTAGTTGAATAGAAAGCGAGTAAAGTAATATATATATATATATATATATATATATATATATACAGTTATATATAAAAGCTGTAAAGGGCGATGGGTTTTCACGCCGGTTCCCGGACTGGAATTGATATATATGTATATATATATATATATATATATTGACAGAATCGTAGTCGACCAAGACTGGGAAGAGAACCCAGTGGTAGTGAAGGCTGCTTATATATGCATAAATATATATAAAAGCAGTAAAAAGGACACAGAATGATCCAGGCCAAACTAAAATGTAAATGTATAGAAAAGTAGTCCAATCAGGGACTGAAAAGATAACCCAGTAATGGTTAAGTGTGCAAAAATAGTATAAAGGCCACGAAATAGTCCAGGCTAGACTGGAATGTAAATTACAGAAAAGTAGTCAACCAGTGACTGGGGAGATCACCCAGTATGGCAAAGAGTGCAAAAACAGTATAAAGGGCGATGGGTTTTCACGTCGGGCCTTAAATATATATATATATATATATATATATAGACAAAAATGTAGTCAACCAAGACTGGGAAGAGAACCCAGTGATGGTGAAAATTGCTTATATATGCGTAAATATATATAAAAGAGGTAAACTACCTCAGATTTGACATCCGGGCTTGACAGAATTGAAATATTAGTATATATACAGTTAAATATATACAAAAAAGGGCCAAACCCGGACTGGGAAGATAACCCAGTCCGGCGAAGTTGCCAAAATGAAAAGTTTAGTGCATTAAAGCTGCTGGAGCTGACGGATCGTCAATTCGAGTTATAGAAATGCCAGAAAATTAGTTTATGTACAAATATGTACCAAATTTTGACGAAAACGACCACGGACTAAATTCCGAGCATTTTTAGAAAATGAAACTTAACGTGCAAGTGTATAAAAGTACGAAGAAGTAATATTCACTTTCTGATCGTGAAAATACTTACAATGGCCTGCTACACGGGCTTTTTACCAAATCATAGGCTCTATACGTCCAAATCTACCGGTTATTTTCTGGCATGTGGTAGTATATGGGTATATCTACGTGTTGGAGTGAAAATATTTGGGTTTGTAAGAGGTGTAAAAGTTAGAAAACCAAACTAGTATAGCTTCGCTGCGTTTCAGAATTCTTGAAAATGAAGGGGGGCACGTTTATTTATAGGCCAAGGAGCCTACACTCTACCTGTTACTACCTCAGGTAAAGGTGCAGTTCTCCTGGTGGGGCCCGCAGTATCGGGTTCCGTAGTCTCGAAGTACGTACACTCCTAACAACGCGCAGTCGAAGTTGAAACTTTCTAACTTTTGATCGGAGCGTCCGTTTGAGGCTTGCGATACCTTTTCAGAAAGCCCTCGCCGAGAGTGTCGCAATGACATGGGATAAAATATTTTTTGGTTCCAATAAGATAGGTTCATAACCAGGTCTTCGATTTCCCGCAGTTTATCAGTTGAGCTGTCTTGTGCTTTTTGCACTCGGAATCATCGTTATGGTTCGTTCTGACCTTGTTGACATCAATTATGCTTGAATTTGACTGAATCGGCTAAGATTTGGTAAAATGATCGCTTTTCCCCTCCCGGGGCTGCCTGTAGTGTCGGAATAGCCTTTGGTTGACTTTCGGGAGTTATTTCCAAGACTTGGATCCCATTCGAGTCTGTTTGTCCTAAGTGTTAAATCTGAAGCTGATGTGGTCATTCCAAGTTTTCTTCTGGAGGTGTTGTGATGCTTCAAGTTTATGCCTGAGGTTGTCCTGACTTCCCTGGTTGCTGCCGGGAATGACCTGCACTTCCCGGGTTGCTGCAGGGGCTGATCTGTACCTCCCAGTTTGAGACCGGGGCTGAGTTGACATTCCGATATAATTGATCGGGGCTGAGTTGACATCCCGATATAATTGATCGGGGCTGTGGTTATCCCGATATTTGTGACCGGGTTTGAGCTGACGGCCCGATATTGAGATTGGGGTTGATGTGACTGTTCGATTAGAGATCGGAGTTGATTTGACGGTCCGATTGGCGGTCGGAGCTGGATAGACTGTTCAATTAACGATCGAAGCTGTATTAACGGTACAATTGTTGATCAGAGCTAGATAGATGGTCCGATTGTTGATCGGAGTTGGATTGACGGTCCGATTAATGATCGGAGCTAGATAGACGGTTCGATTAGAGATCGGAGCTGGGTTGATGGTCCGATTGACGATCGGAGCTGGATAGACTGTCTAATTAATGATCGGAGCCGGATAGATGGTTTGATTAATGATCAGAGCTAAATAGAGTACCGATATTGGTGATCGGATTTGACTGAAGTACCGACATTGGTGATAGAATTTGACTGGAGTACCGACATTGGTGATCGGATTTGACTGGAGTCCTGACATTGGTAATTGAATTTGACTGGAGTACCGATATTGGTGATCGGATTTGACTGGAGTCCTGACATTGGTGATCGAATTTGACTGGAGTACCGACATTGGTGATTGGATTTGGGTTTACCAATATTGGGGATCGGATTTGGGTTTACCGATATTAGGGATCAGATTTAGGTTTACCGATATTGGGGATCGAATTTAGGTTGAAGGACCAACATTGGTGGAAAGTTTTAAACTAGAGGACCGGCATTAGAGCCGGGTTTGGATTGAAAGCCCGGTGTCGGGACCGGGGTTGATTTTTATTGACGACTTTGCCCTCCTACAGTGTTAGTATTGGGGCAAGAAAAATTTCGAGTGTCTACACAGAGTTTTGAGTTCGGGGGCTTGGTTAAGTGTGGGGAAGGTATTAGGCACCCCACAACTCCCGTGTAAATACGGTACCGCATCTTTTAATATTTTCCTTTTAAATCTGTAATGTGTGTGTGAATCCTGTTTGAAAATTGGGCCTATGTTTGATTGAAAACATGTCTATGCATCGTTGAACCTATATACGAAGGGTTTGATTTGATTTGCAAAAAGTCTTTGATTTGATTTGCAAAAGTGTTTGATTTGATTTGCAAAAGCTTCTTTTTATGAAAAGATTATTGGAGTGTTGTTTTGAAAGAAGTTTTTCAAACCCTTACGCTAACATAAGGCTCAATTTGAATGGTGATTGTCGATACTTCAGTTTTATCTTTTCAGCTTTAAGGCTTAATTTGAATGATGATTGTCGGGCTGCGAAGCATCCTTGTTTACAAAATATATACTGGTGTCGGTCTCCTCATGGGCATGATAGCCATCGGAGGGACTCTGACACAACAAACCATATTTTCACTATGTTGAGACCTTAAATCCATATAACTGTTTTAAGGTCTTTTTGTATGTACATTTTACAGAAAAACTGGCAGGGTACATTTGTAAAGTGGAGTTTGTCCATCATGGGAATCAAATTATGATCAGTTTGATCACGAATCCCAAGATTCCTAGGCTCACATAGGGAGGCCAATAAATATGCACAACTCAAATTTTGTACAGGAAAGATATCCAAATATCGCCAAAACCAAGGATTCATTCAGTAAATCCTGGCTCGCACATGGCCGAAGCATCTCGTTTCCACTTGATAGCGATCTAAGGGCCACGAGGTTGCTTTTATAACTGAAACTAGAAAAATGCTAGATTTAAATAAATCTCAGCCAGTCTAGCTCCCTGGTTCTGTCTGTACCAATTTTGAACCGTTTGAAAGCTAGAGTTGGCAAGATTTAAATAAATCTAGTTCGCCCGCAGATAAGTAGGTGGCAATTCATATAAAATGAATATTTAAAGCAACAATTTAATAAAAGCGAGTAAAGCAATATATATACAATTATATATATGAAAACTATAAAGGGCGATGGGTTTTCACACCAGTGCCCGGACTGGAATTGAAATAAATATATGCATATATATATATTTATATTTATAAAAGCTGTATAAAAACCACGGAATGATCTAGACTGAACAGAATTGAAATATATATGGAAGAACATTAGAAAGGGTGATGGGTTTTCACTCTTGTGCCCGGACTGAAATGTAAATGTACAAAAATGTAGTCAACCAAGACTGGGAAGATAACCCAGTGGTGGTGAAAATTGCTTATATATGCATATTTATATATAAAAGTAGTAGAAAGGCCATAGATTGATCCAGGCCAAACTGAAATATAAATATATATATAGAGAGACAGAAAAGTAGTCAACCAAGACTAGGAAGATAACCCAGTGGTGGTGAAGGCTGCTTATATATGCATATTTATATATAAAAGTAGTAAAAAGGCCACAAAATGATCCAGGTCGAACTGAAATATAATATATATATATATATATATATATATATATATATATATATATATATATATATAAACAGAAAAGTAGTCAACCAAGACTGGGAAGATAACAGTGTGGTGAATGTTGCTTATATATGCATAAATATATATAATAGACATCCGGGCTTGACAGAATTGAAAAGTCAGTATATATATAGTTAAATATATACAAAAAAAAGCCAAACCCAGACTGGGAAGATAACCCAGTCCGATGAAGTTGCTAGTAACGAAGATGCAAGTATATAAAAACTGCTGGAAGCGACGGATCGTCAATCCGAGTTGTAGAAATGCCAGAAAATGTGTTTCTATAAAAAAATGTACCAAAGGTTGACCAAGATGGCCACAGAACTAAGTTTCGGGCTTATTTAGAAACCAGAACTTGATATGCAAGTGTATAAAACTGCGAAGAAGTAATATAAACTTGCTGATCATAAGACTGCTACACGAGCTTTTTGCCAAAATCGTAGACTTTAAACATCCAAATCTACCTGTTATTTTTTGATATGTGGTAGCATGTGGGTATATCTACGTGTTAGAGTGAAAAAATTTGGGTTTGAAAGACAAAAAAATAGACAGAAAACCAAAAAGGCAGGGGTTCGGAGAGTTTCTGAATTCTTCAAATGAGAGGGGGGTGCACCTCTATATATAGGCCAGGGAGTCTCCACTCTACCTACTGCTACTGTAGGTAGAGGTGCGGCTCCATGTGGTGGGGCCCATGTGGCGGGTCCCAACATCTCGAAGTACGCACACTCCGAGCAACGCGAGGTCCGATTCAAAACTTTCTAACTTTTGATCGGAGCGTCCGTTTAATGCGTGCTATACCTTTTCGGAAAGCATTCGCCGAGAGTGTCACAATGACATAGGATTTAACCCTTTTCATTTCCAAAAAGAAGGGTTCATAACCGGGTATTCATTTCCCCGCAGTTTGTTCGTCGAGCCGTCTTGCGTTGTTTTTACTCGGGATCACCGTTATATTTCTTTCTGACCTTGGTGGCATCAATTCGGCTTGAGTTTGACTGAATCGGCTTCAAGTTAGCAAAATGACCACTTTATCCTTCTCGGGGTTACCTTTAGTGCTGACATGGTCTTCGACTGATTTCCCGGGGTTATCTCCGAGGTTTGGATCCCAGGCGATTCTGTTTGTCCTCAGGGTCATCTCCAAGGATGACTTGGCCTCCTGGGTTATATCTGGGGATGATGTGATGCTTCGAGTTTGTCTTTGAAGGTTGAATTGGCTTCCCAAGGTTATCTTCGGGGCTGAACTGGATCTCCCAATTGTGACCGAGGTTTAACTGTACCTCCCAGGTTGGGACCAGGGCTAAATTAATATCCCGATATTGAGACCAGAGTTGATCTAATGGCCCGGTATTAAGATCAGAGTTGAACTGATGGCCCGATATTGAGACCGGGGTTGAACTGATGGCCCGGTATTGAGATCGGGGTTGAACTGATGGCCCGATATTGCGATCGGGGTTGAACTGATGGCCCGGTATTGAGACCGGGGTTGAACTGATGGCCCGGTATTGAGACTGGGGATGTGGTTGTCCCGGTATTGGTGATCGGAGTTGAGTTAACATCCCGATATTACTGATCGGAGCTGTGATTGTCCTGGTATTGGTGACCGGGGTTGAGTTGACATCCCAATATTTGTGATCGGGGTTGAGTTAACATCCCGATATTAGTGACCGGGGCTGAGAAGGCAGTTTTGCCCATATACAGGGTTAGTAACAGGAAAACAAAAAAATTCGAGTGTCTACAGATGCCCTTCTTTATCATGTTTATGCAATGCAATGGAATAAACATGATAAAGATTTACTAAACACTTGAAATATGACAGGATATTAATAATGCAAATCGTAATACAATGAGTGTTAAAATGTTTTCGTAAATCGCATTTCGCACTTCGCAAATCGCATATCGCATCGTAAATCGCCTACCCTGGTCGGTCATGAATGATGCTTGTGTTGGGGCTGATCTCAATGGTTTACTTTCATTAGTGCTGCTGATGTCTATGCTGGTGTTGATTCTAACAGTTTGATTTCCATCGGTGTTGTCGATGCTTGGTTTAATGAAGATAAACTGAACTATTTTCTACATTTCTTCTGGGAATGACGTCCTTTATGATAGCCTTTGCTGTTACCTTGGTTTTAAGACCAATGGTTTCCCCAATCTGTCGATACTTTTAGTGGGCAGATTTTCTCTTGGCTGATGCCGTTATACATTTCTGAAGGCTCCTCTGCTGGGGATATATCTCTTTTACCGAGTTACCTCAATGGGTGCTCCCGATGCCTATCCTGATGATAACTTACACCGGTAGTTTGCAATAGTGCCTACCCCGATAGTAGGGACAATGGTTGATCATTGGACTGTCCCGATGCCTACTCGAACGGTAACAGACTTTTTCATCGAGTTTGTGTATTTTATGTGTATGCATTTTTAACTCTATTGGGTATGTATGCCTAACTTTTTAATGGAGATATGCGCCGATGTAGCTCTTGTTGCACATGTGCAGACCAGACATGATGCATATGCTTAATTGAATTGATGTAGAACCATACCTCACCCTTTTTGAGGTGATTTGAAGTTTCTTTTTAGGCATGGATTTTGATAGGCTTAACAGCTCTAACTCCAATATGACTTTTTTATGGCAGATTCGGATGTTCCCTTTTCATACAATCCTGTTGAGACTGCTATTTTTCTGAATCTGGATCTGGGCTGGTCCCTCTGGTGATCCAAACACTGATGGCTTTACTCGGAGATATCCTGATATGTTCCCTGAAGTAGTGTTCCATGGCTTGCATCATCGGCTCTTTTCCCGATGCTACGCTGGATTGACGCCAACGGTTTGATCATTGATTATAAAAAGGGGTGAGCTCTTTACTAGTGACCCTGCTGAATTAGATCTGGCTTGGCTGATGAGCCGGGTGATGCTAACGTCCTGGCGGATGTAGCCCGTTCTTTCATTTCCCATCTTTGAATTTTGGTGTAGAGGCCTCGACTTATGTGGACTTAGCGCAGGTTAACACGTTTGATGATGTAGATTTCATTTACCAGACCTTTTGCCCTCGGGCATCTATTTTTTTCGAGTTAAGAACTCTTTTGAGAATCTTCCCTTCTATAGGGGACAACTTATATCTTCTTGATTTCTTTCAGGAATTCTCTCTTTTCTTTTGATGAGGAACTTGGTCCTGCCGTAAATCTTTTCCATTTCTTGGAATCGGCAATGCCCCAGCCCTTTCGCAGGTTATTAATGGGGTTCATAGAAAAACTCGCTTTGTTGACCACATCCAGAGTGAGCAATATCCTGCACATTAGATAAATAACAAAATGTGCCCAAAATCTGGATGGCTTGAGCAGTCGGGATTAGTATGATCTTGTGAATGAGGCATTTAATGTTTAAAGTTTATGAAAATGAATGCTTCTATTCAATGCGCTCTTATCTTATCGCTAAAGATCTTGAAAGGGAGTATGAAAACGAATTTTTCCTAAGGAAATCAAAATTTTCATTTGACAAGTTATGAAATCACAAGAAAACTTTTAAGAGTCCATGGTCATTTTTCATGGATAGGATCAGATTCAAAAGACTCATCTTCCTTCATCAGAGACACCTCATCTTCGCTCTAGACACTGCTTCATAAATTTAAACATCATATGACATGTGTACTATGAATGATGCAACCCTTAGCAGGGGTTTCTCTTATAGGAGTTTAGATGATCTCATTTTTAACTTGCAAAATTTTTCTGTTTTCCTCGCATAACTTTATCTCATTTTCTTTGGGTATTCAGAATTACCCATGTAACGAGTTTTGGACCAATGACTCCTAAAGCAGACGGTTTTAGGGCACTAGGTGTTAAGACACCCCTTTGGGTTTACTGGCTCGAGTAATAAAGGCCACACTTCAAGATAAGTCAGGCGGTCTACTCTTTTTGATCCTCGCCTGAGCTTGTATAAGATTCATTTTTTTAGGCTCTAAATTACCTGTGTAGCAAGTGTTGGGCCGGTGACTCCCAAACCAGACGGCTTTAGGGCACCAGGTGTAGAGACACCCCTCAGGCTTAATTACTCGAGTAACCTAGGCCACGATTTGGATCTGCTCAGGTTTTGCCTTTTCTTCTTGTAATGCTCATTTTTTTAGGTACTGAGTTACTCATATAACGAGCGTTAGGCCGATGGCTCCCAAGCCAGATGGCTTTAGGGCACCAGGAGTAAAGACACCCCTCAGGCTTAATAACTCGAGTAACTCAGGCCACGATTCGAGATATTTTGTTGGCTACTAATCGCCATCCTTGTCGTCATAGTTTCATACCCCATAGTTAAACGTTAAGGGGATCGCAAAGTGTAGACATGCATATGAGGTCAAGTTTATTCCAAAAAGCGCTTTAAACTAGGATGTCGTGCCTAATCAAAAGGTTGAATTGTCTTAATTCTCTAATCATTTTTGGGATTCTTGCTCCACGGACGCTTATCGAAATTAATCAAATTCATAACAAGTTAAGAAAAAATCTTTTTTTCTTTCCTCTTTTTTCTGAGATTCTAATGCATGATTTATCTATACTTAACGTGTATACCCTTGCTCATGCATGTAATTGGAAGTTGAAAGCACATAAAGGGATGAAAGAGGCGTACCTTCTCAGTGGATCGCAGTATTCTAAGAAAATTATTATTGGAAAAGACATATTAATCATATCGGATCGCCAATGATGGAAGCTTTGATGATGAGAGACCATGCTGATGGTGCCGACTGGTGCATTTTCATTGGATGGTTGATAAATGCCCTAGTGTTGAATTGTCATAATTTTTGAAATTGATCCAATCTTGTTGTAAGGGTCCCAACATCGGGTTGTCTTGGTTTCTGAACTTGCCCCGATCTTGCTTGTCATCTGGGATGATTGCTTTATCGTATATTTGATAAATGGGCTTATAAGACGCCGAAATCGCAAGAGTCTTTTAACTCATAACCCACATGGTGAACAGGTAGTTGATATGGCCTTTAATGTTTGTGTGCCCCAATCATTATTTTTGACTTGTGGGCACAATTGACTTTGATGGTTGATATCGAGAGGCCTGCGGATTCCACTGAATTGGATTCAAGGGCTTATGATGGTTGGTGATGTGATGGCTTTAATCGAATTTAGTTTGATCTATGAGCTTTAATCCGTGGCCTTTTGCTCAGGGTACTGGTAATCAGGTATAAGATAGACTTTGCCACCACGATAGCCCATGTGCTTCTGTGGGTCAAAGGAGATTAAGTCTTCTTGCACATCATGAGTTATGAGTTACTGACAGGTTGCATCCTATGATGATTGCCATTTCATCCTTGTGACTGGTCGTCTTGATGTATCGATGTCTCTTCTTTTCGAGACTTGCTCTAAATTTGATGAAACAACATTGAGGTGCGATTGGGTCCTCTTAACATGTGTCATCGATCTTGAGTGTCTTTCTTGGATGTAGGCTTTTCAGGTTTGGCCTTCATGAGTCGACTCCTATATTGGAGGAGTATGAGCGCCTTACAGGTTTGGCAATGTATCTGCCTTGGGCCAGGTTAGCCATCAGTGACTTGAGGCGACCGTTCATAGGTATGACAGGCCTGAGGCGCCGGGTCATTGTTGAGAGGTTACTGCAGAACATGTAGTGTCTATGGATTTTTTTGATTGATTGCTTTGGTAGATTGGACAGCTACGAGCGATTCTCTGGGGATTTTATTATTCTGGCGGATGTGTGGCAGTTTGCACGAGTGGATGTTCTATTGATGTGCATCACTGCTTATCTGTACATGCCTTTATATATGGACCGCTTAGATACTGGCTTGATGGTAGTGGTTCGTGCCCTCAGACAGGGTTGTATTATTTTACAGATGATATTAGCCGAGATTTTGAGGTCGGCTACTTTCTGCATTACCCATCCAGGGGGATTTTTTAGAGGTAGCGTCGTTCTGCTGTATGTATGGTTCATGGCGCATTTGAGTCCGATCGACACCTTCAGACACCATGGGTAATGCTTTACCCATGATATAGTTATGTCCCACTCCTTCCAGCCAGCGGATTATTCAGATGTAGCGACATGGTCGGCCTTTCTGTTGGAGATCGAGCATCCCTTTTCGCTTTTGCCATGCTCAGGACTTAGCTCCCCTTACACTTCATCACTCATGCAGTTAGCATGGATTATCTTCCCCTGTCGGGTTTGAGAGGGGTGACCACATATCATCTGCTGGCAGTCATGGGCCAATTTGATCCATTTCAGAGCATTCACTACATTGAGGGGGCTATGGATCAGCGAATATCAGCTTCATCTTTGTCGTTTGCTGACCTTACCAGGACTTATGAGTGTTGGACTCATATGAAGAGGGCTAATTTTTTTACTAGCCATCCAAATCGCTCTTCAGAGTATTCTGCATAGTTGGAGGCAGATATTGAATTGGCTACGGTTATCCAGTCATCTCCGAGTATTAGTCCTGATGAGGAGGAGCCTATGGAGGATCCTGATTCTCCCACAGAGGATGAGTTGTTTATGGGCCTGACAGCAGCCTTAGTCAGTGACCCTCCGAGTATCTCTGCTGGGATAGATCTGGCTAGGGCAGATTCGCTAGCTCGGATGACCTTCGAGAGAGGTTAGACCAGAGCATTAATGTTTACGGCCCTGTCTGGTAGAGATATAGCTTTCGCTGCCAAAGACGAGGCTCGAGCTCTTCGGGATGTAGCGTTGGTTGAGAGTTGAGGCTCGATCTACCCGAGATGCAGCTCTTGAGGAGAGAGACGAGATCTAATTTGTCAAAGATGCAGCATTTGAGGAGATTGAGGAGGTTTTTATTGCCAGAGATGCTGCTTTTGTGGAGAGGGAGGAGGCCATAGCCACCCGAGAAGTATATATTACTGACTGCATAGCCCCCAGGTTATATAAAGACAGTCGGGTTGGAGAGGTGAGTGCTTTCATCAATGATCATAGCGCCACTATGTAGATAGTTGTGGATGTGCTTGCTCGTATGGAGGCTGAGAGTATTGCACTTGTAGCTGCTCCTCCATCTTCAGAGAGAGATGCCATGTTGGCACTGCTATCCCGTTTATCCACGGGTTCATAGACTAGCTTTCATCTTCCTGTTGGATATGTATTGTCATTGCTGAGTGATTACCACTTTGTCATGACTTGTGGTTGTTGATGTATCGTTAACTTCTTCTTGATGGATGGACATTGAGATGTCGAAGGGTACCTCTGCAGGGCCTGTTGATCAGGAAGACTTGATAGTATTTGGGTTTTGCTGTCTTGGGACTGGTTTTTATTGGTTTTTTTTCTCTTTGAAGGTCATACCGCACCATAGATGGCTACCTACGTACTCACGAGTGGAGGGAGATCAAGTCATTCGTAGTTTGAGATTTATGTGAGAGGTTTGAGAAGTGTCTCTTTTGGGTTTGAGTTTGGTTTGATGGGTTTTTAAACTCTTTTTTTTGGTTTGACTGCACCAGAAATGGTTGCTTACGTACTACCGGGTAAAGGGAGATCAGGTCATTCGTAGTTCAGGCTTCGGACAAGACCTGAGTGTTTTGATTTTTTCATTGATTTTGATTTTTTGATTTTTTTGATTTTAATATTTATATGCATGGAAAGTAAAAGGCATAACGCTAAGAAAGTGATAATATCTCAACATCTCCTGGAACTCGCAACTTTCCTCTGAATCTACATCTTCTTGGCTAGCTGAGGTTTGATAGTCCAGTTGTCAGTAGTTATGTTGCCTTCGAGTCTCGTGATAGAGGTTACCTCCTGGTCACTAATATCTTCAATCCCAGCTATAACTTGATCGCCTCATGAATCAGCATATCCCTTAAGGAGGCTCAAACTTGTCTCGTCGCAGAAAGGGATGAACTCTAGATTCCTCGATGGGTTGGTTTCCCCGACAACTTCACCACTTTTCCCTTTATATGTTCCTTCACCTTTCTCATAGGCTTGAGAGGATTTGAGTATGAAATCCCTCTCGCACTGTTGTTGTATTTCTCGCAAGGAACTTTCCTTTTTGGCTTTTTCCACACGGGGAAGGATCAGTATCTCCTCCTCATCATCAAGGAGGGTAACATTAGGAATGTGGTTGTTGGCTTTAGGAAATAAGATATTTGATGGTGGTGGATGAATTTCCTTAGAGGACTCTCTTGTTTCCTCTGTCACTTCCGGCATTAAGATTAGTCCACCTTGTGTTCTGCCAGGATTGGTGCTCATAGTCATCACATCCTTTGAACTGCTTGTTTCGAGTGGACATCTTAAGCTCCTTATTTCCCTTTCGCCTTTTTTGGTCATGGGGAATTCTAGCTTCAGTCCTTTATTTTCAATGAGATCCTAGATTTTGTGTTTTAGAGACCAGAATTCCTCAGTTGCATGTCCAGGTGAGTTAGAATGGTAGAAACATATCTTGGTGGAATCATAACTTTTCATCTCGGGCTTGGCAGGAGGCAGCAACTCAGTAATCTTTTTCTGCGTAACCAATAACGCGAACACATTTTCTAACGAGTCCCCTAAAGGTGTGAATACCCTTTGCCGCCTACTCTCCCTGACTCTCGGTGCGGTAGGATTTCGAGGGTTTGCCAATGTTTGGGCTGTTGCTTGATATTTCTTATTTTGGAATTCGCATTCCTCCGGATAATTTTTTCTTTGGCGAGATCTTCTAGTAATTTTATCATTCCACCTTTCTCGTCTACTCAGCATGCTTTGATCTTTTTCATTGAGCTGGCTGATCTTGGAGGGGGATATGCTTACATTCTAAATAACCTCCTCTTTCTCTTGGCTTTCTGATAGTTGAGGGAAAAGCTTCCTTGTATCCTGATGTTGGCGGACTATTAGATTAGCCAGCAGAGTTACTTGATTTTGGATCGTATCCAATTTTTACATCACTGTCATACCCTCCTCTGTATTTTCTAGCTCTAGGACATTTGTTCTGTTCCTTTGGGGGTATTCCTCCATCCTTCGTATGTATTTATGATTTGGATGCATTTCATCGCTTCCTGACCCAATCATATTTACTCCTTCCATATCATGCAGCATCAGAAGGTTGGTGTTGACATTTGGATGGTTAGGTTGTTGGACCACAATATCGCCGTTTTTGATCAGGTTTTGGATTTTATGCTTCAAGGACCAACAATCTTGTGTATCGTGTCCTAGGGATCCTGAATGGTAAGCACGTCTCTGGCTAGGATTGTATCTTTTGCTTTTTGGATCCAGAGGTGGAGCCAGTTCGGTAATTTTCTTGTGAACTATTAACATCACCAACATGTTTTCAAGGGAATCGCCTAGTGGAGTAAACACCCGATTTTTCGTTCTTTCAAATTTTTCTCTTGCTGCCCTAGCATTGGTTGAATGCAGTTTGTTGTTGTAATGACAGATTGCCTTCTATCTTTGAAATGGTGGGACTATGGTTGGGTGTCCTAGACTGCCCCTGTACAATGAGGGATACATCTTCATCGCCTTTCTTGGGTATCCTCATGGGATCACTCGCATAATTGCCAGACAGTATAGGATCGGTGACTACTTTCAAAGCTGTGAGATCTTTAATCTTGTTTGCTTTCAGGGCCATCTCTGTCATCTCGTCGTGTTTGATCATCTTTGAGAATGGCTTTCCTATTCCAGCTAGGATCCTCTCATAGTAAGGTGCCTCTTGGATGTCTATGAAAGTCATCACCATTTCAGTTTCTGTCGTAGGCTGGCTGACCTGTGCTGCCAGACGTCTCCATCTTTGGGCATACTCACGGAAAGACTCGTTGTTTTACTTTTTGACTTTGGTCATTTGATATCGATCGGGAGCTATTTGAGACTGTAAGCTATATTGATTTAGGAAGGCATTAGCTAGCTCTTCCCAATTGTGGATTTTTGCAATATCAAGTCGGGCATACCATGTCCTTGCCTCTCCAGTGAAACTCTTTTGGAAAAGCTGCATTCTGAGGCTTTTATTTTCAGCATAAGACCCTAGCTCGCCAATGTATACTTTTAAGTACGTATAGGGATCGCCTTCCCCATTGTACTTTTCAAACTCTGGGACTTAGAATTTGTCAGGATATCTAGCCCCTGGGAATACGCAGAGATATGAATAGGTGGCACTTCCAAGGTTTTCAGTCCCTTTGATTGAACGGATAATTTCTTCCATTTGTCGGACTTTCCTTCGGATATCGCCAGTTTCCCGATCTTCCCTAAGATTTGTGATTTCTGGGGTTTTGTTGGTTCTGTGACTGGATCGAGGTTCAAGGATCTATAGTTCCCCCTTTTTGTCATCTTTGATTGCCACCCTATGAGGAGGACTTGGTTTGATTGCGTATTGCCTTGCCCTGAGTGCTTTTACTTTGTTCTCTCAGGAGGATAGCCAACTCTGTTATTTGACTTTAACGTCCCTCAAACTCCTTTCGAGATACGGAACCCGATTCGTTTTGGCCACTTTTAGCCATTTTGGTGGATAGGCTTTGTGCCTTTTTAGATTGTGATCTAATAATGAGACCACTCTTACCTACAAGACAAGTAGGTAGTTTAGTCTTGATAGACACTAATTATATACATGTTATGCAATGTGTCATGTTTAGGGGTTTTTTAAATATTATCCTGCAAAACAGAGGTTAGTTGTTTTGATGACAAGATGACAAGATGTATATGAAAGGAAATGTAAATCTTTCATTATGATATTTACATTGTGATGCTTTACATTTGGAATTGAAAACTTGACATTGAATAGAAAGAGGAAGGCATGAAGAAGCTTCCCATCAGATTTGGTTAATCAGAGGCTAACCAATCATAGGCTACTCTTGCGGCTTTTTCGGCATGAAGGTCCCCAGATCATCGCAATCTATTAGAGGGGAAATTAATCCGATCTTTCAACTAGAACGAATCTGGGTGGTGCATTTTCATGAGCCCCCAGAGACTTAGCCGTCCCTGGAGTCATTACTTATCACCGAAGGGTTTTCCCCTACCGAAGGAGGAATCACACAACATACATTCACATACATTGCGTCTCACCGTATGCATATGATGACATTGGTGCGAAGCACTAATCAGGGTGCGAAGCACTAAAAAAATAGGAAAGCATTCATTCACATTCATTTAATGTAAAGACACAACATTCACGCATTCATTCAATGTAAAGAAGCAGCATTCACACATACGCAGATATGAATGGGAAATGTTTGAAAAGATTTGAATGCGGACTAAGCCCTCTACTGTCCCCAGCAGAGTCGCCACCTGTCGACGTCGGGAAAAAATCCGCGGGTCTGGTCAAAACTCGGATCTTTTTCTCTCTTCCTAAGTTATCTCTACCCTTACTCTTTTTATTTGTGAAAAAAGTTTTGAAGGGTTTTTTAGGAAAAGGCCAACATGTATCGTGTCGACGATTTGAAGGTTTACAGAGTCGCCAGTTGGTAGTTTTGAAATGGTTGTACCAACTCAACTGAGTTTTGTTTGAAAGAGGCCTAATTGCTGGACACTGTCGAAACTTGATCTTTAAAAATAATGTTTTGAGTTCGGGGGGCTTGGTTAAGTGTGGGGAAGGTATTAGGCACCCCACAACTCCCGTGTAAACACGGTACCACATCTTTTCAATATTTCTCTTTTAAATATGTAATTTGTGTGTGAATGCTGTTTAAAAATTAGGCCTATGTTTGATTGAAAGCATGTCTATGCATCATTGAACCTATATACGAAGGATTTGATTTGATTTGCAAAAAGTCTTTGATTTGATTTGCAAAAGTACTTGATTTGATTTGCAAAAGCTTCTTTTTATGAAAAGATTATTGAAGTGATGTTTTGAAAGAAGTTTTTCAAACCCTTACGCTAACATAATAATTGAAGCATATCGATACTTTAGTTTTATCTTTTCAGCCTTAAGGCTCAATTTGAATGGTGATTGTCGGGCTGCGAAGCATCCTCGACTACAAAATATATACAAGTGTCGGTCTCCTTATGGGCATGATAGCCATCAGAGGGACTCTGACATAACAAACCATATTTTCACTATGTTGAGACCTTAAATCCGGATAACCGTTTTAAGGTCTTTTTGTATGTACATTTTACAGAAGAACTGGTAGGGTACATTTGTAAAGTGGAGTTTGTCCATCGTGGGAATCAGATTCTGATCAGTTTGATCACAAATCCCATGATTTCTAGGCTCACATAGGGAGGCCAAAAAACCTGCACAGCTCAAATTTTTACAGAAAGATATCCAAATATAGCCAGAACCAAGGATTCATTCAGCAAATCCTGGCTCACACATGGCTGAAGCGTCTCTTTCCCACTAGATAGTGATCTAAGGGCCACGAGGTTGCTTTTATAACTGAAACAAGAAGAATTGCTAGATTTAAATAAATCTCAGCAATTCTAGCTCCTCGGTTCTATCTGTACCAATTTTGAACCGTTTGAAAGCTAGAGTTGGAGAGATTTAAACAAATCTAGTTTGCCCCGCAGATAAGTCAGTGCCAATTCATATAAAATGAATATTTAAAATAATAATTTAATAAAAGCGAGTAAAGCAATAGATATACAATTATATATATGAAAACTATAAAGGGCGATTGGTTTTCACACCGGTGCCAGAACTGGAATTGAAATATATATATATATATATATATATATATATATAAAAGCTGTATAAAAGCCACGGAATAATCCAGGTTGAACAGAATTGAAATATATATATAAGAACATTAGAAAGGGCGATGGGTTTTCACGCTTGTGCCCGAACTGAAATGTAAATGTACAGAAATTTAGTCAACCAAGACTGGGAAGATAACCCAGTGGTGGTGAAAATTGCTTATATATGCATATTTATATATAAAAGTAGTAAAAAGGCCACAAAATGATCCAGGCCGAACTGAAATATAAATATATATATATAGAGAGAGAGACAGAAAAGTAGTCAACCACACTAGGAAGATAACCTAGTGGTGGTGAAGGCTGCTTATATATGCATATTTATATATAAAAGCAGTAAAAAGGCCATAAAATGATCCAGACTGAATTGAAATATAAATATATATATATATATATATATATATAGAAAAGTAGTCAACCAAGACTGGGAAGATAACCCAGTGTGGTGAATGTTGCTTATATATGCATAAATATATATAAAAGCAGTAAACTACCACGGATTTGACATCCGGGCTTGACAGAATTGAAAAGTCAGTATATATACAGTTAAATATATACAAAAAAAGCCGAACCAGAACTGGGAAGATAACCCAGTCCGACGAAGTTGCTAGTAACGAAGATGCCAGCATGTAAAAGCTGCTGGAAGCGACGGATCATCAATCCGAGTTGTAGAAATGCCAAAAAATACGTTTATGTACAAAAATGTACCAAAAGTTGACCAAGACGGCCACGAAAATGAGTTCTGGGCATATTTAGAAAACAGAACTTGATATGCAAGTGTATAAAAGTGCGAAGAAGTAATATAAACTTGCTAATCGAAAAAATACTCACAATGGACTGCTACACGGACTTTTTGCCAAATCGTAGGTGTTAAACGTCCAAATCTATCGGGTATTTTCTGATATGTGGTAGTATGTGGGTATATCTACATGTTAGAGTGAAAAAATTTGGGTTTGAAAGAAAAAAAATAGACCTAAAACCAAACGAGCAGGGGTTCGGAGCATTTCTGAATTCTTCAAATGAGAGAGGGGTGCACCTCTATATATAGGCCAGAGAACCTCCACTCTATATGATGCTGCCGTAGGTAGAGGTGCAGCTCCACGTGGTGGGTTCCGTTGTGTCAAAGTACGTGCACTCCGAGCAACGCAAGGTCTGATTCAAAACTTTCTAACTTTTGATCGGAGCTTCCGTTTGAGGCGTGCTATACCTTTTTGAAAAGCCCTCGCTGAGAGTGTCGCAATGACATAGGATTTAACCTTTTTCAAATCCAAAAAAATGGATTCATAACCGGGTATTCATTTCCCCGCAGTTTATCCGTCGAGCCGTCTTGCGCTGTTTTCACTTGGGATCACCGTTATGGATCTTTCTGACCATGGTGGCAGCAATTCGGCTTAAGTTTGATCAAATCGGCTTCAAGTATGCAAAATGACCACTTTGCCTCTCCTGGGGTTGCATTCAGTGCTGACATGGTCTTCGGATGATTTCCTGGGGTTATTTTCGAGGTTTGGATCCCAGCCTATTCTGTTTGTCCTCAGGGTCATCTCCGAGGTTGACTTGGCCTCCTGGGTTATCTCTATGGATGATGTGATGCTTCGTGCTTGTCTTTGAAGGTTGAATTAGCTTCCTATGGTTATCTCTGGGCTAAACTGGATCTCCCAGTTGTGACCAATGTTTAATTGTACCTCCCAAGTTAGGACCAGGGCTAAATTGATATCCCGGTATTGAGACCGGAGTTGATCTGATGGTCCGGTATTGAGATCGGGGTTGAACTGATGGCTCGGTATTGAGATCGGGGTTGAATTAATGGCTCGGTATTGAGACCGGGGTTGAACTGATGGCCCGGTATTGCGATCGGGGTTGAACTGATGGCTCAGTATTGAGACCGGGGATGTGGTTGTCCCGGTATTAGTGACCGGAGTTGAGTTGACATCCCGATATTTATGATCGGGGCTGTGGTTGTCCCGTATTGGTGACCGGGGTTGAGTTGACATCCTGGTATTTGTGACCGGGGTTTAATTGATATCCCGATATTGGTGACCGGGGCTGAGAAGACGATTTTGCCCTCCTACAAGGATAGTAATAGGAAAAAAAAAATTGAGCGTCTACTGATAAGTAGGTGTTATACCTACTTATTGGCTATCTACTTACTAGAATTATGGCCTAATCTCAAGTGTTTTAGTGACTTTTGATGCTTTTTATCTTTGTTTTATAGGTTGCATGAAGGAAACTCAAATGGCAAGCAAATGGCATTTCAAGGCATAGATATGGCATGATGGTAAAGCTATGGTGGATTGAAGAAGTAGCATGGCATGGGGATGTGAATTGTCAAGTGAAACGGTGCAAGGACCAGTTGCAGCAAACAAATAGATTTGAAGCATACACCAGCAGAAGAATTGCAGCAGCATGCAGAAAATGCCAGCCGCGCAGCTGCGCCAGCATGAAGAACAAATTCTGCTCTCCCGCGCCGGACCAGGAACGGACTGCATGTCAGCACGCCCGCGCCCCAAATGACTTACGGGTGGGGCGGCCGCGCCAGTCAACTTTTCACCAAAGTTGACTTTTACTTAAAAAAATTGTTGTAGCGTGTTTTTCATTAAAAGGGCATTTTTGCAAGTTACTGGACCATCGGTTAATCGTTTTTATTTCCATTCTAGGGTTTTGGGAGCTACACAGAGTTCTTAGCTATTATTCTACTCTTTTGGCTTCTCTCTTGGTTCTTAGTAGATTTTACATACTTAGGATTTTGATTGGGATTGATTGTGGATTTTGAACCAGATTGTTGAAGGTTTATTTTAGAAGAAGGAACATCAGATTTGCACTATCTTAATCTCTTTATTCTCTTTACTTTCATTATTTAATTTCAATGCTTGGATAAAATCCCATAATGGTTATTACTTCAGTGATGAATTAATCACCAATATGGGATTCTAATGGAACTTTTTGCTTAGTTTAGATCTCTATGCCTTTTTGTTGCACTTGATTGATTATGTATGGATTGCCTAACATGGTTGTGTTAATTGTTTAGATTCTTGATCACCATCTAACTTATTAATTTGTATGGAATTGAAAGAGGAAGTACAAATTCAGAGTTGGCCATGTTAGCATGTCTCCATAAAATTTGCATGTGATAGATTTTGTGATTCGTAATCCGGATAGACATATACTGGCTTACCATGTGTAGTCAATTGAGAGAGCTTGCACTTAAATCGATATTACTTGTAAGTCACATAGAAATATAGTGAGTTAGGTAATATTGATGTTCATATTAATTCTCTCTTTGTGGATTTTATATGATATGGGCATGGTATATCGATAGATAGCCATGTTTCACCTTTGTGCTCTCGACTAGCAATCCGAAGTAATGAATTAGGCTTAACAAGAGGTATATAATCTGGATGATGCATTAAGTGAAGTTAGGATCCCATATCTTCCTAATTTGAATCAATCGTTTGTTAATTAGTATTTTTAGTTGATAATCAGTATAGATAGTAAATTCACATCTTATTCACTAATTTAAGCAGCCAGAGATAATTATAAAGTTGTTGCATGTTAGTTTAAAAATAGATACTTTTCTCCATGGGAACGATACTTGACTTATCATATATTACTTGTGGACCACGTGCACTTGCGTGTGTATGTCTATTTTGTTAACACCGAAATAAGCCAACAAGATTTTGGTGCCGTTACCGGGGATAAGTTTTTATTTTTATTGCTTTCAACATCAATTTAAGTTAAATTTTTCTGACTTAAACAATTCACATCTTATCTCATTTCTATTTTTATTTTTATTTGGTTTCAGGTACTCTTGGTTAGTATATGCACACTTGATCTACAAACTCTGCTTTGGTGCCTAGATAGGATAACATCGACGGGAAATATTGGAGAGCGAATACACGTACTACTAACACGCAAGAGGACACTAAAATATCGTCACAAATGGCGGAAGAACATAGAGCATTGAGAGATTATTCTATTTCGAACATCAATGAGCTTTAGTCGAGCATAGTCAGGCCAGCAATAGCCGTGAACACCTTTGAGATTAAACCGGGAACAATCCAGATGGTACAGAATACGGTTCAGTTTGGTGGTGCGGCTACTGATGATCCTAACGAGCATCTTTTTAGTTTTATTGAAATATGCGACACGTTTAAGTACAACAATGTGTTGGATGATGCGGTGAAGCTTCGGCTCTTTCCTTTCACTATGAGGGACAAAGCCAGGAGTTTGCTTCATTCGCTACCATCAGGTTCAGTTACTACGTGGGAGGACTTAGCACATAAATTTTTAGCAAAGTTCTTTCCTATGGCTAAAACAGCAAAGATGAGGAGTGCTCTATCTCAGTTTGAGCAACAACAGGGAGAATCTTTGTATGAGGCCTGGGAACGATATAAGGAGATGCTAAGGAAATGTCCTCACCACGGGATGCCAGATTGGACGGTGATCAATACATTCTATAATGGTTTGGGATGGCAATCTAGGTCGATCATTGATGCAGCCGCAGGAGGAGCTTTATGGGATAAGAGCTTTGAGGAAGCTTATGATTCATAAGCTCGATTTGTTTAACTTATTTTCTGATAATCTTAACAATACACAAAAGCTTGTCCACAATTAGTATCACTAATTTACTACT